>OMOU01065203.1:0-14257 GCA_900312585.1 Malacocephalus occidentalis | reverse complement strand
TGAGATTTTTTCACAGATCACGTATATTATAACAAAGCATTAGTGAAGTGAAACGATGACTGAACTTTCGTGGTTTAGTTTTGAGTTTACTGGACCTTCTGTTCGGTGAGCTGCTGTTTAATTTCCTCATGGCTCACAGCAATCTCTTTATGGGTGTCCAGCGTTTGCTCAACTTCAGTTATCCAGTCGATTAGCAGACGCCACGACTCATTAAACTGAAATAAAGACCGACGATTACAACTATTAGACACCAAAGTTCAATGACAATTAGTCAACCTACACGATGACGATCGCTGAAAGAGGAACCACACCTGTCTGGCATTTTTCTTGACATCCTCTAGAACCTTCCCCCGGTCCGCAGCGTGCTGGACCAGCTGTTTGTAGCGGTCCTGGACGGTCATGACCAGGTTATGGATCACGTCGCAGTCTTCCTTCCTGCTCAGGTCCGTCAGTCTGGAGCCCACGTTCTCCACCAGGAGCTTCCTCTCACCGTAGCAGTTCACCTCCTTCACCAGTACCTGACGGGAGATGGAATGTAGTGTACAGCGGTGAGGAACTTGCAGAGGTTTGCAGGGGTACGGATTTGAGGGCTGGACCTTCGAGTGGTCTGGGTGTTTGACTACTGGCTGAAAGCTTATGGATGTGAACCCCAACATCTGCAGCCCCATACCCGACGCCCATCCACCTACCATCTCTTGGCTCATTAAAGATATGTACAACTCACTTGAATTCCCTTTGGATAAAAGTGTCTTGGAATAAAAGCAACTTGTTTGAAAAGACATACCCTGTGTTCCTGCTGCTGAGCACATAGTGTTTCCAGAACATAGCTCGGAGACGGCAGCTCTCCAATGGAATCCTCACATTTGGTCATCTTGGTGAGGAGTTCCTGGACGGTGCTATGGAATTCCTTAGCAAGGCCCAGTCCTTGTGTCAGCTTTGCCTACGAGTACAGAAATAGAACACAGAGTTAGGATGTTCAGTAGACTCTAGAGTGTAGAATGCTACACTAGTCTCAAAACCTGTCAACTTGAGAGTAAAGGCTCATGAGTTGAACGACCTTGCGCTCCTGGACTTTGCCGTAGACGGAGGTCCACTTCTGCTCCAGGATGGACATGTTGTGCTCCGTGCTGGAGCCGCGGGCTACGTTGTTACGCTCTAACATCCTGTGGATGGCGTTCTTCACGTCTGTGTACGCGTGGAGCTTCGACTCCATCTCCGTACACAGTTCCTGCACATTAGCGGAGAGGAAATGCATTGAACGTCTGCCTCAAACACATCGTCTGCAATATATCAGCGTACGACTCAGTGATAACGTTGTAAATGTTACACCTTCGTCGTTTATGGGGACATTCGAATGAATCCATATTCTTGATGAGTTTCTAAATATATTACACATTAAAGGAACATTACCTGTCCTGTTTACCGGGGGTCGTCAGTGCTATGTCGTTTTGATAATAGTTATGTAGGTTATTCATGGTTGTTAACACTAAAGACCTCACCAGGTGGGCATTTAGCCTCTCATTGGCTGAGTCAGGCATGCCCCACACGGTTCTGGTGGAGGACAGCCTCAGGTCCGTGTTCTCCAGCCACTGGAGGAGATCCTGGATCTCCATGGTAACATCTTGCACCTGCCATGAAAAGAAAATCCATCCACTATTGAATAACGTTGGTGTGCATTAACACACTGTGACCACAAGAGGGCACTGTTGGCATGACAATAATGACAATAACTGACGTTAATGGACCGTGATTCTTTCAGTCTATTGATCTTTTCTTGCTTGTTTGTGAGTTAATTAGTTTGCTTGTTTGTTTGTTTGTTTGTGTTGACCTGGCTGAGGTTGTTCTCCAGCTGCAGCAGCCTGCGCTCCGTCTCGCAGCGAACGAACTCCCACCGCTCGTTGAGCAGCTCCAGCTGAGAGGGCAGTCCGTGGGGGCTGTCCCCGGAGCCCGCCTCCAGGAGCCCGCGACCCGCCAGGTTCAGAGCCTCCACCGTCCGCACCCGGGACACGACGTCGTTCCTCAGAACCTGGGGGTGGAAAAAACATGCAATATAAACTATTAATCTAGAAATTGTTTTATTCTGGTCCACTTTTTTAATTGTAATGTCACTTTAGTGAGTAATACAGTCATCATGGGTGAACCACTCACTTTGTGCTTGGCCAGCTCTATCTCACAGCTCTGCAGGTCGATGCTGATGGTCTGCAGGCCCTGCAGCTGCTCGGCGGTCCGGGACAGCCAGGTGTGGAGCTCGTCCAGCGTGTTCTGGAACTGGCCGAGGCCCAGGAGGGCACACTCCAGTTGGTGCTGCTCACACAATACATACAGATTCAATGGTTCTGCTTTGGTACATCAAAATGTGATCACATTTCAGAATTTGAAACAAAATGTGATCACTTTTTACAATTTGAGTAAAAATTTGATTACATATAATGTGAATACAAATGTTATTACATTTAAAAATTTGACTAATTGGAATGCACCAACTCAATGAATAATTTCTGCTCTTATCTCAGCTATTAAGGAGGGAATTAAGATACTTAAGAAACTTCTATTTCTTCTATAAAGTTCTATTAACCTTGCAATTATGAGTGCTTGTTCTGTTCTTCTTTATCTTTATGTAACACGGCAATATATTGCTGTCTCTCTTTCGACAAATGTATTGTAAGTTGCTTTGGATAACAGCGTCTGCCAAATGCTCAAAATGTAAATGTGTCATGAAGTCGTTGGTCATTCATCATGAACGGATGCTCTTTAATGATGACCTGTCTGTTGACGGTCTCAGACTCCAGGCTGTCCCAGCGCTGCCTGAAGTCACACAGCGGGGAGACGGATCCCGGGCGCTCGGACCCAGGGGACAGCCGGCACACGAAGCGATGGTTCAGACTCTCAATCTCTATCTTCTTCTGGTACAGCTCCCGCTTGAACTCCTGAGGCCCACCGTGAGGGAAGCGGTAGTCACAGGAAATCGTGAGATACCATCTACTGCAGCGTGGTCCATATGAGGCCAGCCTACTTTCATTCTTTGGAGGGGAACCAATGCTTAATAGCGATGCGGTTTACGGGTACGAGCTCACCTTGAGGTCACAAAGCTGCTCCTTGACTGATTCCAGGTCAGTTCCGACCATGAACTCCTCTGTTGACCTCAACTCGGCCGATTTGAGCCACTCAAAGAGACCCTTGGTGTACACAGAGGACATACAGTATCGGTCACACGTTAAAGGCATCATTAGTCACGTCCTTTTGTGTGCTCCGGATCCCTACAATGGACACATTGAGCTGTACATGTCCGCAATGTTACGTGAGACGGGAGCAACTGTACATTGTAGAACCCCGTGTAACGCCGCTGATACGGCGACACATGTTATTCTAGTTCCTCTGTTGTTCTTCCGCTCCTAAGACAGCGTTTGACACCGGCTACACCATCCGTCCCATTAGTTTCCCATGGGCCGAGGGCTGCACATTCTGTCAGCCGCTCATCAGCGGACACCGCAGGGAGCGAGAGTCATATTTCATCCCGTCCAGAGAGAGAAAGGATGAGCTGTGTGCTTGGCAGCCTGCCCGCCACACTGCTGGGTCTCTGAACAGTGGAGGCCCAACGGTCCAAGCTGATCCTCTTGAGACAATGAGAAATCCAAACACTGCATACTGGGGATGCACAGTGTGCCACCAAAGTTTTATTTTTCACTGTCGCGCAGAACAAAGGCCCACACACACACACACACAGGCGTGCACACACACACAGACACGCGGGCACACACAGGCGCGCGCACACACACGCGCACATACACACACAGTGTGCACATTTGAAAGGATGCAAGAAAATGCACACACTCACACACACTCTCACGCACACACATGCACACACATGCGCATGATACACACACAATATAGGCACACACACACACCTGCATGGTGTCCTGGTAGTGTAAAGCCATCTGTAAGGATTCTTCAAGCTTCTTGTGACACTCGGTCCAGAGTTTGCTCACGTTGTTCCACGTGCAGTAGAGCTGCCAGGAAGGACATGCAGAGGATGAGACGTCCATCAAGGTTCTCAAGGCAACCAAACTGCGGCACATGTGTGTGCTTTTCTGTATTCTCACCTCGTCTAAGCTCTTTGTGACCTCCGGTTTGTCTGTGTCTCCACACGCCGACATCAAGTCCATTCCCAGGATTCCTAGAGTGTCCAGATCTCCTTGCAGACTGTCAATGTCGTCCCTCAGAGTCTATCGGGCATTAGGAGGAAAACATCACGTCTCTGAGCCAAGAACAATGACAGAATATAGATATAGAGCCAATAGCCATGCAGATCTCTATGTATACAAGAGATACAGACGGTTACATACACACTGCTGCACCCATCCCACTGGGGGGAATTGAGCTTGCAGTCAGGTAGAACAGGAGTAGAATAGTAGAACAGGAGTACGAGGAACCACATCATCAACAGCGGAAGAGGTATAGTTCAGAAAGTGTGTGTGGGAGTGTGCGTGTGTTTGGTGGCTGGCTTAATTGTCCTCACCTGGCCCCAGCACACACACACACACACACTCAGTGAGCACTAGCATGCTAGCTATGGTTGTTCTGCTCCATGTCAAGCCATATCATTTTTCCATTGTTTACAATAAACCAGACTTTCAACACCACGACTGCCTGAGTCCTTGGAAGAGCCCCGAATAAAACCACTTTGTGTCGCTTTGTGGTAGGAAATCTTGTTGCAATGGGATGCTGTGCCACTAACCTGCATGCTCTCCAGACTAGGCCAGATGTTGTGCCACTAACCCTTCATGCTCTCCAGACTAGGCCAGATGTTGTGCCACTAACCTGCATGCTCTCCAGACTCTGCCGGATGGTCTCAGAGTTGGTCCGGCTGCCGTTGAGGTCCAGGACGGCCTGCTGGGTCTCGCCGAGGGCTACCGTCAGATCGCCGATGTCGCTCCAGAACTTGAGGGCCAGATCCAGGATCTTGAGCAGCCAGCGATCGCGCTCCTCTGCCTCCCTCTGGGTCTCCACCCACAGCTGGCAGAGACTGGACACACGCTCCTGGATGGCTGGAATCGAATCAGTCAGTAAGTAAGTAGCGCTCTTGAAATAACATTACAGCAGTTAGCAATGGATTCGATTCGATTAGATAAGACGTTTATGATCCCCCAGAAAGGGAAATTCCTTGGCACCCGTGTGCGTCACGTTTGGCATCGTTTGGCAGACGCTTTTATCCAAAGCGACTTGCAACAAGTACATTTGTCGAAAGAGAGCAATATATCGCTGTGGTGCATGACGTTAAGAATAGAGCAGGTTTCAGGCATTCAAGGCTAATAAATAAGTGTCATAATTACAAGGTAGCATGCATAATAGCTGGGATAAGAGCAGAAGTGCCATTCTGAGCACGGTATCAACATCTGAGAAGATACAATATGCTTAAAAAAGTACTATTATTTAGTGCGAAGTGGCATCTTGCAAGAGAGCAGAGACGCAATGCAAAAGAATGAACCAAAGCAAAGAGCCAACCAACTCCACTTTCTACCTTTCCCTATGGAGTCGTCCCCGGCCGCCTGGGTGTTGGCCAGCAGCTCGTCCGCCTGCGTCTTGATGCTGGCCAGACCCACCTCCATCTTGGACAGCTCAGCCAGGGTGTGGGTGTTGTCCCGGAGGAGCTCCTGGATCCTGGGGGCCAGGCCCTGCGGTGCGGCGGGGCCCCGCAGGCGTCCTCGCAGGCGCTCCAGGTTCTCGCGCACCAGCGTCAGACGCTCGTTCAGCTGGAGACAGGACAGCCACAGACGGTCAGTGTGTATTATTCATTTTACTGACTGATTATAGTCTTTGATATAGTCTTTGATAATATGGGCAGATGTTGATTGGGTTAAAACAATGTGTGTGTGTCTAAGCACTCAGCAGATGCTCAAAATCTTGAGTTGTGGTTGCAAAAATGTAAGAAAGTAAAACAGCAGCCATAAAAACAGGCCTTTTGAGTTGCTGAATCTATGGCCCGTTCTCTGGTCTTGGAAGGTACTGCTCCATCATCACCTGAGCGTAGCGGGGGAGGGACTCCTCCAGCAGACTGGCCGCCTCCCTGACCCGGTCCCTGATGGCTCGGTGCTGCTCTTCCGCCTCGCTGGCCTGCCTGTGGAACTCCTCCCCCTGGCCCGGGTTCAGCTCGGCCAGGCGCTTGCCAACGGAGCACAGCCTCGCGACCAGGGGCCGGTGTTCTGCAATAGACTCCCGCAGACCCTGGGGCCCACAGCAGAGGAGGCACAGATAAGGAACACAACGCAGCTAGACAGATGAATGGATTTTGATTCAATATTCTATCGTGTATGATAATATTTCCCTGTTTAGACAGATACGTCGATTTAAATACATATTAAAAAGTAGAACCACAATTATGAATTCAAGATGAAAAGGGACGCTGTTTGTTAGATGTGGGCTTGATTAAAAACTGAACAAAGCGTTCAGTCATAGCTCTTGAGGACAATGACCTCGTTGTTGAACAGCAGGGGGGCGGAGAAGAAGTGCTTGGAGAAGCCGCTTTTTTCCCCCCCAGTACCTGTAGCAGGTCTTGTTGCTCCCGGAAGGCCTCATAGCTAATGGTGCTCAGCGAGAGCTGGCCAATCAGGGATTGGGTTTCTTGTAGCCATGGCGACACCTCAGCCATGCCCTCTGAGAACTGCAGCAGGAGCGACTGAGCATGCTCAAGGTGCAGCACTGTGTGGGAGTTTGTGGCGGTGGTGGTGTTGCATTGTTCCTGTAACGCCTCTATTGTGTTCTGTGAGCGAGAGAGAGAGAGGGAGAGAGAGAGAGAGAGAGAGGGAGATCCGATGAACACGGAGAACTTTGACCACATTTAACCAAACTAAAAAAAAAGCATTTGGTCTGTTGCTGTCGTACCTGCAGTTCACCCGTCTCCCCTTCATCGCTGTACGTGAGCAGGATTTCAGAAATCTTCACCATCTTCTCAAGGTTAAACCTGTGCTGAAGAATCTCCACAGCCAAAATCTGTGACATGGAAATATGAATTATTACTAATTGTTACTAACATGTTAACATAGTACCAGAAGAAGTACCGACACGGTTGACCTATTTAAACATACCTATGTTGCAATCAATATATACTGTATAAATGTGCTGACCTTCTGCTCGTAGAGTTGCTCTGCTATGAGATTTGGATCCAAAGAAATGGCTTTGAGCTTCTCCATGTTCAGCGCTGTGCTCTTAAACCAGGCCATCTCCTTCACCACGGCCTGCTCCAACTTGGTCACAAGGGAAAATGTGCCATACATCTTTATTGGTATCACATTCATTGTTCAAACTAGCCTAAATCAAACCTCAAAACAGCACTCCAAATCATTTAACCAGCGAAATGTCACAATAAAAACAGTACATTCATTTCAAATTGAAGTAAGCATTAGAAATACATTTGAGCTGGATATGGGTTCAGCTAACCCATTCACATGGGTTAGGTGTGTTCCCGATTTCCTTGGGGCTTCCAATTAGTTCCCTCTTTCACGGATGTCAGTGTCAAGACACTATAATTTGGAGAAATGTGCCTCCATTACCCTCTGCCTCTCAGCAGCACAGAGCGCCGCATCCTCAGTGTGTGTCTGGGCACCGGCCGCCCCCAGGAGCTCCCTCTCGATGCGGCCCAGCCATAGATGCAGGTCCTCCTGGCTGGAGCTGCAGCGGTTGGAGGCCTCCAGGGCCTGCTCCAGCCGCTGCAGCACGTCCACGCTGCTCAGGCTCAGCACGGAGCATCGCATACGCAGGGAGTCCATCTTCTCCTGCACCTGCTCGGCCTCCTCCTCTGCAACAAACCCAAGGAAGGGGGCATCGGACTCTGTGGGACCGTGTGTGTTTGTGTGGCTGCCTAAATTGGCCTCACCTGGCCCAGTTAGAGTTTGCATGGGGTGGGTGGGGCCTGTGCACACCTGTGATGCATTGCCTAATCAGTGCACCATCAGCACACACACTCAGGCATGCTAGCATGTACCACCTGCTCTGTCTGCCAGTTTGCAAAACAATAAAGCAGACTGTTCAACACCACCTGCCAGTGTCCTTGGAGAGGAGGAGGCCCACATGAGTAAAATGTTTATGGAGTGTAGCCACAGTTGCTCCACTCCACATGCACACCCCCACATAGACATTGTGATCTTTTGGGATACTTTTAAGGTACTTAACGTGGAAGAGAATGGACCAAGGTTGTTTTGGTTATTTAGTATTTACCGGAAATCGCCTCCATTAGGTCACGACCGGACTGCTGTACGTCCCCCAACTCAGCGTGTTTTACTTTGATATCTTCGACAAAAGCCTAAGAGGGAAGACATGGAAGTGAGTCAGAATCAGCATATAAATGTTTGGCTTGTTACAGCGCGGCCTTTTACACACACAGCAACACAAAAACACAACAACATGGATCATCATGGGAGGTTTCTGGACCTTGGCACGCTCCGTAGCCTCGGGAAGGTGCAGCATTAATCTCTCTGCATTGCGTAACTCTGCCAGCCCGTGTTCCACGGACATTAGCCACTGCTGAAGGCTGTCCACCCCTTCTTGAAAGACCCGGGTCCTGGGTAGAATTAACTCCAGGCTCGATTTCCTGCCAAGACCATGAAACGCAATCACTGTTGGGTTCAAGATAAGCTCTCACAGCTGTGATTAAGCTGGCAGTTCATCAGAACAGCAGGACTCCATGAATACTTATTTTTGTTATCAAAAAAGCATAATGTGAATGAAACCACTTTCTGCTACTGATTTGCATGAAGCAGCAGGGCTCTCTCAACCATTGCCAGACAAAGTGCTGCTGACCTTTGCTGCGCCTCCTGAAGCAAGGCCTCCCACTTCTGCTTGAGGGTGGACAGCTTGGCCTTGGCCTCTTCCCACTCGTCTCCTGAGTGGGCCTCCACCAGCGCAGGGCCCTCAGAGATGGTGAACTCCATACTCTTCCTGCGGTCTGCCAAGAGGCGCAGCAGGAGCTGTGGGGTGGCCAAAAAAGGAGGGCTTTCAGGTAGAACCATTCAATGTGTTCTGGTCTTGAGTTTCCCGTTCTTTGTCATTTACCTCATTATTTCAGACTTTCCTCACATTTACTATGAACATCCGACATTGTAACATTATATATATGACAGAAAATATGGAAAAGCATAATAAGAAGAGGAAACTACAAGCCGATTGCACACATATTGACCTAATATTCATTTCAGGGACATAGAAACGTGGATCTGAGACGTGTCATTTATGCGTGACCTAATGCTGCTCCCCGTCATTGTGTCAGTGTAGAGTAAGACGAATATCGAATATCAGGTTCACATTGTTAAGGATCAGGCAGGTTTCACCTTGCTTAAAGACCTCACAATGGCTGCAGTTTCTGACTCAAAGAAGGAAATAGTTATTTTCATACCCTCAGGAAATGTTCACAAATGCATACAGACATCCATTGTGATGGTGTGCAGCCACCTATTCAGGACTGAATACAGCTAAATGTACACATACCGGTATATAAGCAAATATCACTCAAGCACTGGTTAGAGCTTTCCTGTTGGTCTTTCTTGCTACATACGGTTGTACGTATAATTCTCAGCTGAGGTGATGATAACACACCTTTTGTTCTTGGAGCTGCGCTTTCACCACTTTGACCTCGGACGACGGCGGCTTCTGATTGGCAGTGAGCTCCTCAATCTCACAGACCCAAGTGAGCAGGGACTCCACATTTTGGAGGAAGCTCTCAGAGTCTGTAGACTCATCCCTCAGGGTCAAAGCTGATCTTGTTCCCTGGATACGAAATGTAAACAAAAACATTGGTATCATTATATGACATAAATAACCAAATATAGATCAGTTTTACATTTTCGGAGAAATTTGTAGTGGACAGACGGATAGACAAAGAGAGTTAGTTGACACATACCCTCCACCTATCCAGGCTGGAATCCTGGTCTGAACTGGAATGACCATCGCTTTGCAGCTGTAAAACGATAACAGGTTCAAGATAAAGTATGAGATTAAAAAATACTCACACAAACAATATGTGTCACAATACAATGTGAAGAAACACCACACAGCAGTTATAGAGACAGAAACCTGGATACTGGATACAATTGGACAGAAATGAAAACTATAAAGTATGCATGGGTGGCAAAGCAATGGTGGTGTGAAGATAATGTGTTAGATTTGTTTTTTAGACCTCTGCCAGTTCCTCTGCCACTCCGTTGAGCACCCTGACAGTTCTGGTGATTATGGGCTCTCCTCCTTTCTCTCCCGAGGGATACTCCGTCACCTCCACGATTTCGGTCACGGTCGTCTCGGTCACCTCTGTCACCTCTGTGACCTCCCGGGACGCCAGGGTCTTCCAGGACCAGGGGCTGCCCTCTCTGGAGTCCCTCCTCTGGAAGCTGGCGCGCCTCTCGGCTGAGGAGCCCTTGTTGGGGTAAGCCAGCGGGGAACGGCCGAGGTCCGGGGGCACGGTCCTCCTCGTGAGGGTCCCATTTCGTGGCGTCTTCAATGGGGACGGGGTGCTGTGCCAGCCGTTGTCCAGTGTGCTGGTGCTGGTGAACGTGGAGGCCGGCGAGTGTCGAAGGGGTTTGTCCGAGACAGGGGTGCGGACCACTTCCTCCCTCGCCTTGTCCACCTCTTCCTCCTCCTCACTCTCTTTCTCCTTTTCTTTCTCTCGTTCTCTTCTTCGCTCTTTGCCATTGCTGTCCACCCTGACACTGTCCTGGATCACCTCTTCCTGCTTGGTCTCTGGCTGAGGCTCCGGCCTCTGCCGTTCTCTCCTGCGCTGGTAGCACTCCTTCAGGTAGCCCTCGTCTGATCTCACCTGCTTGGACCTTTGGCCCAGGCAGCTGGGCCGGCTGATGAGGTTACCCATAATCCTTCAGCCCAGAGGCTTGTGAGGTGAGAGGTGGGGGGGAGGCCCCCGGGCCATGCATGCAGAAGATCCTTGCAGCTGCCTAGAATCAGACAAGGTGGCCCTGAGTCATAAAACAGATTCACTTGCAGGATTTAGTTTGTGTAAACACTGGCGTGACCACACTGGTACCACCACATGGTTGTCTAAATTCACTCTCAGTGTGAACGCAACAAACAGAAAGGCTGTATTGGTGATTAAGAGATAACCAGCAAACATATTTAGACTACAGCATGTTATTTAAAATATTTCATTATTCCCCTCCTTGCCAGGGAAAGGCCTATTTGGCGAGAATTGGCCCTTTGTCTACAATTACACCACCTCCACCACCAGCATGGAATGGTGCTCCCCTATCATAAATGGAGCATTTGGCTCGAGCCGTGTGTCTGCTTGGATTCAGAATCATTCAGGGTCCCTCCATTGTGCTTGGCACCCAAAACACCCTGTACCCTGCCAGCTCCCACCCTCTGAACACAAACAACAAATCCTGGACGAGTCCAAGGGAATCCATAACAGACCTGATTAAATATGACAGCCATAGAGACACCAGGACGGCCCCCACCTCCAGGGCTGGGGGGAGGGGTTTAATCAACAGGAGGATTTCCGTGCTGATACTTACAGCGACTTGATATGCGTTGCGTTGCGTTGTAATCATTTCATGAAATGAGTAAAGCCAAATGTAGATAGCACCGAGGCAAAAACACCGTTGAGAGTTGTAAACACCGCCCTGGACCCGGACACCACCCGGACATCCCACCACATCCCACCACATCCCACCACATCCCACAACCAGTCTGCGCTCACAGTTTTTGCCCGACGGATTAAAGGTGGCAATAAGGATCTGGGTCTAAGCTGGCAGGGAGCTGAGGTGAGCCGAACAGAAGGATCCGAGGGAGGATCCCTGTTACCCACTCCCCTTGAGGGAGGGACGGACCACAGGTCATCCAGGTCAACCGAGGTCATCCAAGCCAGCCGAGGTCTCGCCTGCTCCCTGCAAAACACACGGGGAGGCTAACGCAGGGCATCTGTGGGAGAATTGTAAGGTTCTGTCCAGAAGCGAGTGCAAACTTGTTTTTAATGCACCTCGGCCAGGCAGGGGGGGGTGAAGTGTCGCTAATTGTTTGGTGAACACGCAGAGTCTGCTGGTGCACAGAATTATGCCGCGTGGCCAAATAAATGCTCTCCTCTTAGCCAGGGACACAGAGACGGGCTACAGTAGAGAATCTCTGTGTTATTCAGTTGGTCAAATCTATTCCCACAACACAAAAACAACATTTGACGTGAGAAGAACAAAGGATACCCCAAAAACCAGATGTGCATTATTTATGAATTAGATCAAGGGGATATAAATCAAATGTCATGGCGAGATCAATCTATGAGCACATGTGCACATTAAGCTATAGCGACCATGCTACTTTCAGATAATGACGATGCCGTCATAGGGTGCGCAAGGGGGGGGGGGCTGTACACAGTTACTGTGATGCCGGGACAAAGCCCCAGGCCCCAGGATCAATGATTACCATGTTAGCTCAAATTGCTGCCCAGTGGTTCCCCTGGGGAGCGCAGAGTGTGTGTGTGTGTGTGTGGTTGAGTCCACATGGGTTAACAATTCAGGACAGAGTGCAGAGGGTCTGGTTGTGGCACCTGCTGGTGTGTGGGCTGCGCCACAGTGCTCTCCCCTTCAGTTGTGAGCTTTTAATGTGATGACTTTCAGTTGTGTGCACATCCATAATTGGATGTCATATGAGTGAATTGTGTTTTAAATATGAAATCACTCTCATATTTATGCGGTGCAATAACCTACACTGCTATTTATTTCCAAATGTGATGTCATCTGTGTGTTGTTATGCTATGCCCTCCGTAAAAGACAAGGAACTAGTCAAACATTGAACCCATCTAGTGAGTGACCCGGACATCCCACCACTTAACCTGTCTTGAAGTGGCCCTTAAGCCTTTCTCCAGCCACTGATTTATGATACACGGATGCACTCCCTCCATCCCCTGACGAATCTCATTACCGCCGTGCAGCTTCCCAGGGATTCATTGAAAGACACAACGCAATACTACTGATCATGTTCTCCATCGCTCCGTGAACAGAAACCAACTCCACGACCCACTTGACTGCAACACACACACACACACGCCCACCAGTACAAAAGGGCACTGAGCGTGTGGAGTTTCCGATGATTCGTTTTCATGATGCACAAACCACGGCCTGTGAAATTCACATACTACACCGCGCGCACTTGGTTCAGTTAACGATTGAACAATAACCGTGAATCAAAACGGGACGGAGCCATGATGGTCTGTCGCTCTGTAATCACGTGAGTGGCTCCTAATCAACGCTGACAGCTGTGCATTCACCCATGTGACTCATAACATCCTAGGTGGATGCTGAACAAGGTCACTGCATAGACGGACCCACCCTGAGTGAGTGACATTTTGAAATGTACAAAATATATATATATATATATATATATACTGTTTATATACCGTATATGTAGGCCTTCTGTATGTCAGCATTGGGCCATGCCTATTCTGTATATAATCAATAATCAGCAATCAATAAATACGCACACCAACTGAATAACACCTGATCCTACTACAGCGTGTTTTCTACACGCTGTAGCACGTGATTATTAGATCTGCTACCGAATAATGCAAAATACAAATGTAGTAAAAATAATTTTAAGCTACAAAAACAATTTTAGGCTACATACTTACGAAATAATAATCCGTCCGCAGAGACGGGAATATTCGTCGGCATCGGTCTGGATTACAACGCGTCACGACTGCCCTGTCTGCCCCGTGCCCACGGCACCGGGACCCTCCAGCGCTCCCAGCAAAGAAATGACATCATGCTCAATTTGAACTGAGTCACATGGCTTTGTGCCGCTTTCACCCTGTCCAGCAAATTCCAAAAACAAACTTTCCCCGAGCCAATCGCTGCCCACCGGCAGCCTTGGCCATTTGCGGCCCATGTGAACAACTTACCCAGCGGGCGCAACGGCTCCGGTCGAGGAATTCCACGAGTCCTCAAACGGCATTCAGCGCCGGGAGCCGACGCGCAAAGATCCAGCTTTGTCCGAGCATCCTTTGAATGCTCTCCAGTTCCCCCAGCATCCCAAATGGAAGGTTGCTCGCACGCATGCTATTGCTTAACCACCATCCCCCACACACACCCCCACCCCACCACCTCTTAGACACACACACACACAAACACACTAAATCAAGAGCACTCATTCACACTTGCTCACATGCGAACACACACTTTCTAAACACACTCGCGCATGCCCTGATAACTCAAGCGCTCCCCGTTGCCCACGGACACAGGCAAACAATGTCCTCCTCTCCCCTCACGGCAGGACC
>OMOU01065194.1:0-12393 GCA_900312585.1 Malacocephalus occidentalis | reverse complement strand
GGGGGGGGGTAAGGTGCGGTAAGATCTTTTGACTCTCATTTTTCCTATGCCATGTTTTCACTTGGCATTCCCTCCACCACTAGACTGCAGATCTTCTCCCTTCCTTTCCTTTCCACCTCTAATTGGACTATTGGAAAACAGCCTCCAGTTCGGCCTCTCTGCCTTCAAACACAACGGAGACATCTTGCAGTGTGGCTTAATTACATACGGCGACTGGGGGAAGAAAGACTCCATATTCACACAGAGGAACCAAGTGTTATAGGAAATATACCAATTTGGCAGGCGACCGATTTTCATTGCCTACTTTTATTTCTTTATTAAATGCAAGAGATATTGAGCTTGTTATAATAACCCGAGTCAGACTGCATTTTGGATATTGTGAACCATTGGAGTATATTGGCCATTTGACTTTACCAAGCAGTCTTTCATTCTTATCACCTTCTTTTTTATCTTGCATCTCTTCCTCAATTTCCTCTCCTCTTATTAAATACATTCTCTCTCCCCCTCCCTCTATCCTCTCCTGTCCTTCTGACACCTGTCTCCTTCCCTTCCTGCCCCTCCCACTACACTGCCTCTCCTACCTCTATCCTCCACTATCACACCTCAATCATTTCCACTGCTACCTTTTTATTTTGTCAAATAACCACCTTTCTCTCTCTCTCTCTCTCTCTCTCTCTCTCTCTCTCTCTCTCTCTCTCTATGTCTCTCTCCAGGAGCCCTACCTCCTGTCAGTGTGTGAGTGCTGTAGTTACCGCCTGGACCCTGACCACCCTGTGCTGTTCCTCAGCCTGCAGTGTGTGAGCGGAGACAGTGAGCCTGTCGTCCTGCCCATCATACACAGCTGTGAGTGCACCAGCTGCCAAGGTTTGTGTGTTTGTGTGTGTGTGTGACACTGTTTGCATGTTGACCTGAAGATGTTGCCACTGTGTGCAGAGCAAGACTCTAATTGAATATGTGCACCAAACAACGCAAACCACTATACTACAAGAACAAATGTGTATACCATGTACAGTACATATACAGTACATCATGTACATACAATCACAATTGAATATTAGTCATCTTAGTAAATGTGTGCAATTGAAGACAGAGCTATGCACTGGTGATAGGGAACACGCATCACAGGAAGCTTTTTTGCATTTCATGCAGTTACTCATTCTGCTTTTCTCTTCTTCTCCAAGTCATCCTCTCTCTTCCACTTCTATCACACACACACATCAAACATCCAGACACATGGGATGCCATTCTCTGTCCCCCCTGCCCCTCCCATGAATAATGAAATCAGGTGATTCCACCTCTCAGGCAATTATTGTGCTAATCCATTCATCAGCATGGTTGATTGCGTGGGTTAATTGGATGTAGTCCAACCGTAGACGACACAGAAAAAGCGACACGCTTGCTGGCTCTCAGCGGTGCGTCCGCACCGTGGCGGATGCGCCCACTTGTCGCCAAGATCATTCATGTCGGCACCAAGTCAGCTGTAGGAAAGCACGACTGATTCTCGCTCTCTCTTTCTCCCTCACACACACACACACACACACACCCCTGCAGGAGTGCTGGGAGAATGAATAGGCCTATAGGGATGCTTGGGCGATGATGTCATAGCAGCGCTAGGAGTCCCTTAGTGTGAAGAACGGTTGTGATGTCGTTGCCAGGTCAGCCTCACCCCTGTTCGCCCAGCACTCTTACACATGAACAAATCTTCTCCTTTCACAGGGGGAGACCTCTCCAGACGCTGAACCACGGGTTGTGTGTGTGGGGGGGTGGGGGTGAGTTAGTGTGTGAGAGAGAAAATGAGTGTATGTTGTGTGAGAGAAAAAGTTACTGCGTCTTTGTGTGTGAGCGATAAAGTGTGTGTGTGTGTTTGAGAGGAGGAAATTAGTGTGTGTGTGTGTGTGTGTGTGTGTGTGTAAGTGTAAATGTAAGGGCAGTGGAGATGTGCTGATGGTGTAGGACGGAGGGTCAGTCAGGATGGATGGTGGCGCTGCAGCGCAGGACTGGTGCCTCATTGGGCCACTGCCGGTGACATGGTACACTGCTCATTCAGACACTGCTCGTCTATACTGTTAATTATACACTGCTCGTCTGTACTGTTAATTATACACTGCTCGTCTGTACTGTTCATTATACACTACTCGTTCAGACACTGCTCGTCTGTACTGTTAATTATACACTGCTTGTCTGTACTGTTCATTATACATTACTCGTTCAGACACTGTTCGTCTGTACTGTTAATTATACACTGCTCGTCTGTACTGTTAATTATACACTGCTCGTCTGTATTGTTCATTATACATTACTCATTCAGAAGCTGCTCGTCTGTACTGTTCATTATTCGCTGCTTGTTCAGACACTGCAAAAATGTTATGTTTACACACACCTCATTTTGTAAAAAATAAAAGTAAGACTATAGAAGAAACAAATGTGTATCATTTATTTTACTATTCTATAAATATGTAAATAAATGTACACTGATTTAGTCACACCACAGAGAAATGTGTGAATATGTTATTTACCACCTAAATATGTAATTAAAAATTTGAATGATTCAAACTATCAAATGTTTGGGCTGTGTCTCCACTTCAACCATGGCTGCTTGTGGGGAAGTTGCAGCCATTTTTCAGAGAACTGCAAAATGGCTGCTCCGTCTGCTCCGGGCCGCGGTTGATTTTGAAGTCTACTCCCGAGAGAGGGTTATGCTTCTCAGACACTTTATATGCTTCATATAAACCATTGCTCATTTTAACAAAGCTAAGCAGTTCGGCTCCATAGAAAGCCTATTATAATTTGTTTGCAAACAGGTGTATTGATTAAGTATCGGCTTTTTACTTAAAATGGCTTTTTTGCACTTACAGCAACAACCGTCTCTGCTCTTTCGAGACTATCAGCTCCGACTTGGCATCAGAGAGGCTGCAGGTGATAATAAATCACACCAAAACATGAAAAGGTACTGATAATAGAACCGGTAACATTGGAGCTTATCAATATTATGGTCTTTAAAAAGGTAGCCCTGAGGCCTTTATAATTCCAGGTTTCAGTACTGATGTTTGAGCGGGAGAACCACTGACGCTAATGCACCCTAGTCGGTATATAGTGGAAGGGTCATGGCTCTGGGGGGCTCAGTGTGTCACCGAGTCCCTGTTTCAGACCCCAATAACGATGACAAACATTTTTGTTTGTTTGTCTCTACAATTCAGTACTAGTCTTTTCACATTCTTGTCTTTTTCTAACAAATGACTGATTTACTTTACACATAATCTTTAATCAATCAGTAATGATGGATAGGATTTTCATTGAGTTTTAATGTATATTTTTATATTAAACAATAGATTTGAATGGTCAGGCCCTTCACTGGGCCACTACACTGCACCAAAACAGAAAAGTGTTTGTTTTCAATTGGTTACTTATTGGTTATTTATTTGTCTGCATCATGTTTGGTCAGTATTGCAAATGAACAAACGTGCACTTAACAACTTGAGTAATACATTGCTTCCTTACATCATGTAGACCAGTGGTTCTCAAACTTTTTACACTGCGTACCACCTGAGAAAATATTGAGCTCTCCAAGTACCACCATTATGACCAACCTAAATACACAGTGGCGGGGACTTACCCTGCCCATGGACAGGTCACAAAGGTACAGATACATGTTTATTAAAAATATATGGATTATTGAATGTTAATTGTTGCCAGCCACAGCCACACTGTACAAAGTGGTAGCATTAGAACAGGCACTTAAACTCATTCTATCAATTATCATACACTGCAAGGATCAACACCTCTTTATTTATCAAGTGAGAACATTAAGAATAACAGCTTCATTCACCCATACACAAACAATAGGCTGACAGAGCCATACGTGTTCAGTTCCTACAAAGAATATCCTCCTAATCTAGTCACAGATAATCCAAATTCAAAACTTTTAGCAACAAAGATGTGAAACATCGAAAATCAGAAACAGAAAATGACAAATCCATAACAAGAATGAACATTAACATTAGTGAAGTCAGTCCATAATGTGTTTCATCACAAGACAGTTCTATTAAACTCTCCAACTTTTAGGTAACTCATGTCATAATTCCTGACTGCTTTGCGCCGCTCAGTGCTAGTGGGTGCTGCGGATACTTCACTGGCGCCTCGTGAATAGCCGCTAGCACTTGTGCTCGGCTCACTCTCGTCCTCAACTTCATGTTCAAGACAGCCGCTCGAAATATTCTCCTCCTGAACTGCAGTCCTCTTACTAATAATCCCAGTTTAGAGCCATGATTGCAGCCCACTTGAACCACTCATCTTCAGTCTCTAAACTTTTACCTCTGTTTATATTTCCACGCACAGCTTAATTCATAATTGTGTTTTAAGTGCATGAGCAACTACATAGCACGCTGATATTCAAACAAAATAAAGGAAAGACAAAAAGTATTTTAAATATAAATTAATATGTTTTGTGTATTTTCATTCTATGTTTTGTAGTATTTTGATAATATTATGTTTTCAAATTAATTTACTTTAAAATATATTTATGACTTTCCTCCACGTACCACCAGAGAGTGGCTCGCGTACCACAGGTACGCGTACCAGTTTGAGAATCTAGGACAGTGACAGTGAATGGGAAACAGGCCTCGTTGGATAACGAATCGGCAATCATGTACACTGTGGAACTCAAAATGATAGCTGTAGTGCACATCACATTTCCCTTCAAATAAAAAGACAAAGTATCCAAGTATCATTCCTTTCTTTTTTATTTTTGGTGTGCAGCATGGGCCACCCAAAGATTTACAGTGGCTCCATGTGGCTATCCCTATGAAAACATTCATGTGGTTGGGAGCTATCAAATGGAAGGGCGATCCCGTGGCAGCGTCTATCTCGCCGCCTCCTCCATGGCTCTTCTTTTCCTGACTAAATAAGGGAGTTGAGGAGCGGGAGGCTGGCGGTAAGCCGTCCTCCCGCTCTCAGCAGCACCGACTGCACACAGTACCGAAGGGTTACACGCAAAACGAACATGTTTGTTTGCTTTTTTTGTTTTTGTTTCTAACAAAGTGACGTTTTCCAGTCATACATTATATCGAAGAGATTGGCTGGCATTGTTGCCGAAAGACTCGCATAACGTCCATTCGTAAGCTAGTTGCTCTTGAGCGCGCGCTGTCCTTCTCTTCGTGACGTATTGGGGGACCCGTGACGAAGATAACGTGCTGGCCAGCCAGATGAGGGTGAATCCCGACCAACTCCTCATACAATCACAAACATAAAGAGTACTATACGTAAAAGTGCAGTGCCTGATAATAATCCCAAGCCCGTATAGGCATATGGGTGTAATTGTAGAGGGTCGCTTACTATAACCAAGCATTATGAAGACAATGGTCCTCGCTGCGTTTGTACACCGCAGCGGAACAAAGCGGACATGGAACCCGTGATAGAGAATAACAGAGGTCGACCTGCTGCACACCTGGCGCCCTGCGGACAGCAGGCGTGTCGAACCTCCGGTGTGTGTTGCATATGCGTTCCCGACTACTCGTTATAATACACGCCATCTTAAACACGTATTTATCAGGCTATGGATTCTTACCTGATAATGTATATATTGATTTTGTTATAAATACACTGGGGCCGAATCTGCGCCTTTTGTTCACTCGGTCACCATAAGATACTTGAGTGCTGAGGTGGAGGAGGTGGAGGAAAGGGTTAAAATAGGCGCAGCTGGTGGGGAGGCAGCAGCAGCGCGGAGTGGAGAGGAACAGAGAGGAGGAGAGGAGCCCTACGAGCGCATCTCGGAGACATCACACACGGACCTTTCGGCTTTCACTTAGAAGCCGTTCTTTTACATCGGAAAAACAACAACAACAACAACATTTAATGGACAGACTCTTCTCGCCGGGAGAGCAGACGGAATGAGGGGCAAATAAAACTAGAAAGGGCGCACCACGGCGGAGCTCCAACTATGCATGGAGCCGGACTGGGCTGTGAGCTCGGCAAACCCTCACCGGAGCGGACATGTCGTCTGTAGACCACCTCCACACACGGAGAGCAACTCTCATTTAACACACTCACACACACACGCGCCCTTCGCTCTAAAATCTGCTCTTGCAGTCCATTGCTGCTACTGCTGCATTTGTGTTCTTTCTTCAGAGCTCTTCTCTCTGTCCCACATTCGGGTTATTTGTGGTTTATTTGTGGAAAAGTTGGACAAACTTGGGCCGAGCGGATAACCCCATCCGTTGGTCAGTCCTATTCCAGTGGGCTCTCCCCGCGAACAGGACAGCATCACTGGTTCTCCTTCTAAAAGTAATCTCCAGCCCTGAACTCTGAGAGGATTCAACATGCCGGTCCGGAGGGGTCACGTGGCTCCGCAAAACACCTTCCTGGACACCATCATCAGGAAGTTTGACAGCCAAAGTAAGACCATTTATTTCGCATGTGGTTCTAGACCAAAAACGTTCCCAACAAGAACAACACAGGTGTAGCTCTGAGCTACACCTGTGATGACTATGCTAGTGCTGTGACGGAGGTACATAAAACCTACATAGGAAGACCTGAGGATATGTGAAAAGGGCCTATTATTGATTTGTTCACTCAACATGCCAGAATGTCCTCTTAATGTTCCTGAACGTCTCATGCCTGCTTAATATTCATCAGATAGGCTATCTTAAAAGTTAATTAAAAAGCAATTTGTGTAATTAATTATGGGTCTTGCATAGCTACCAATTTCGAGGCTAATTGTAGTATATAGCTAACGCCCTAGGCTACTTTTTCCAAAGGTGAATTATATTCTTATCTTAACACATAACAGTAAAACGTAAGATCAATCAACGGTCAATGTGTCAGTAAATGTGTGCCTGTGGACTTGAAGGACTCCTATAATACCAGGTGTGAGTGTGATTAGCCATTCCAAGCGGTTTCAAACACATCACAAGTGGGAGTATACTTCTACGTGGACACTCCCACTTGTGATGTCAAAACCGGAGATGACACCGGTTTTTTAAACGACTTGGAATGGCTAATCACGCTCCTTTAAGCCTCATGGATGGTGGAGCTGAGGAGTGTGGAGGAGAAACAAACCCAGGGCCGATGGACAGATAGAGAGCTGTTATGCAGCGGATGCATTTATTAACAAGGACATACTAGTAGGCTACACATGCATTTCCCTGGGAATAGGAAAATGTGGAATACATTTAATCATGCATTAAAACACTAGTTACTGCAGCTTTCTATATAACAAAGTAATCAATTGTGATTGTCATAGTGGATTTCATTGTTCAGCTAATTATACAAAATAACAATTGACCAAGCATTGTTGAAATATAATTGTATAATATATAATATAATTGTATCTTTTGTATTAGAGATTCAATCTAGATTTGTTTGTGGGTTTCTGTAAAAGCAAAATCATTCGCCTCTTCACACTTTTTATTCCATTTTATTCCAACACATATTGCAATGCATAATTACATTTATACAGCATTGCGAAGGTGTCTGCCTACACAAACCAAAGCCTATTAATAGTTAATAGATGCTAATAAAGAACACATTCTCAAAGTACTGCTTCACTATCGGTCCTGCCTCTCAATACATTACTCCAGAAGGCTGTAATGTGACTCCACACCTCTCATGTTATACATAGTGCAGGTCCGGTGGTTACGTCACTTACTGGCTGTTCAGTCCATCTTACCCGAGCTTTGTGCTAATATAGGCTAATGTATGCCTTGGCTACATTAGTTAATATCGCTGAACCTAATGGCGCTAAATTGTAATAAGACTAAGAATTGGAGTTGTGTCATTTGATTTCTGATGCATTAGCTGTGGAGTCTTCCCTAACAACTTCAAGAGTATGTTTGCAAGAGACGTGAGCATGATTTCGTGAGCATTTTCTCTAAATCTAAATCACAATATCGCAAAGAAAAATGATCAGCGCTGACTTGTGTATGAATTAAGTGTTTAAAAAAAAGTCAGTGTTAGAGATCTGTTGATCTTAGTGTCCTTTAGTAGTACCTAGGAACTTAATAGTATGCTATGATGTGCCATATGCCATATTCCTGCTACTGCATAACATTCAGTCAATATAACACATTACATTTATATTGTATATTTTGTATTTTACCAGTATTATGTATATTGTGTTTGTGTATTGTATTATCTTATTATGTATATCGTGGCACTATATATATACACACTTATGTGTATGTGTTAATCACAAGTTTAAAAGTATTTACTTTATTTTGTATTTTGAGGGGAGATAAAAAGACATTTTCTGAGGTTTGCTATAAAGATTAGATACTAAGAATATGATTGTTTATGATGATAGCTTGATTTGTTTTCGTTAATAAATATACATTCATACCTGAAATTTGAAATGACAAAATGATACAGTGCTGTTAAAGATCAGCACATTTGATTCGATTTGATGTGTCCATGCCCGGAGTAATTCAATTGAACTAAAAGTATCCAAACAACATATTAAGAGAAACAAGAGTTAATGCTGACACCAAAGATTGACTTGTGAACTCGCTAAACAAAAAACGATATGCCCAAGCTAGTTAACACATTAACACGTGTGTGAGTCAGACCTTGTGATTAACACTTAATTAAAAAGTCACAGAGCGTGCTTCTAAATACGTCTTTACCATGACTCTTGCTGGTACTTGTCTCCCCATCCTTCCACTTGTTCTCTGAGAACAGCAGCAGTCATGCTTATCCATTTCACCCCAAATGTAAGGTCATTACAACCTTTCTCTTTGTTTACCATCTGTCTTTGGGGTTGCCTGCGCTGGAGCTCTCTGGAGAAGACTTTGGCCAATTAGAATCCTTCAAGCAGCCCGTCCTCCCGGGAATTACGGACTCTACAACTTAAGCACAAACACTTCATCACCGCGACAACACCCCTCCCCCCACCTCAAACAACCAACACACACTCTCGATGGTCGGAGCAAAAGGCAGGTTCCTTTCAAGGGGAAAGACCTTTTGAGGAAAGAACACATTTCTGTCAGCTGTAGAGATGATGGGATATATATATATGTGTATATATATATTTATATACAGTATATTTACACATAGTCACCTGGCAGGCTGTTTCTTCATGCTAATCTGTGGATCTACTTCAGAGTGAATGTGCCATGGATTTTAATTAACAACCACTGCGCTAAAGCGAGGAGTAATCAAGTTGATGAGCTCAAACCTCCCCATTATTCACTGTAATAATGTTTGCTTGAACATTAGGTTAGTTTTCACAGCAAACTGAAAATAACCAAGGGTGAGAGAAGAAGGGTACAGAAGGTTATACTTCAATACATTTTTTAATGCTTGAGCCCAATGTGGGATTGGGAGCGATTGGGACAGCGGAGTTGCTTTCACATCATTAAAGTTGATGTTGACTATTGATGATCTGACCAATCACAACCTTCAGACTCTGTGGCCAATCACGTTTGTTATATATTGCCATACTGTCACATTATGTATAGGAGGAGACTATACTTCGGAGAATCCCTAAAAAGCTTCCTGTTAGGAAACACTCATGCATCCTTGGCCCCCAATTCAATTTGCCAGCCAATTGACCTCCTTGTGAAGCAGCTTCATCAATTTGAATTTAATTGAAACAGTGTTTATCTAAATAACCTGCATGTGCTGGACTAATCTGGGATCCAGCAGTCCTACAGCAGAACTTGTGGGGGGGAGACAGCACAGAGCCTGGGCGGGAAACTGAAAGGCATGGCGTTACCCATTGTTTCCCTTTGTTATTCCAGTGACGAGGAACTCAAAAGGGGACTTTAGTATGTGTATTTCTGAAGAGGTCGATCTACAGGGTGTTGATTTTTATGACATTTACAGAATAACTTTGATGTCTGATTATGAGTGCTGGCTTATTTTGTCTTTGCTATTTGTTTGTGCCACCCTGACTTGTCGAAACTCAATCTGAAAATCTGATTTCCAATTTTCGTAAAAGTTTGACCTACCGATACCGATTTTGGCCCATTCATATTTTTTGACTGTAGTTGAGAGGATGCATATATTTTTTGTAACTTTTTTGAGGCATTGCTAATTGCAAGCTTGTTGGCTTCTCCACACACTGTGAAGAACTTCCACACTGATGGCATCTTGTTGGCTGTGTGGATGGCCACATGGTGAACCACTGTGCCATGCATAGGGATAGGGTTTGGCATTTTTATTGACATTGATTACATTTTCGAGACTGCCTAACGAGTCTATATTTTATTAAATTTTTTTACCACTATCAATGCTTTTCTATTATTAGAAAATGACAAAAATAATTTATTGGCTTTATTGCTTGACTGTGACTATATTACTAGGCAAAAAATGATATCAGCACTGCAATTCATGTAGGGATGGGTCATGATTTTTGAATATTTTAATTGTCGTTTTATATATAAAATAGTTTATGCGACTACCGTCCTGTCTCCCCCCGGTCCATATGGGGCAGTATAGTGTCTGCTGTGACTATCAACATGATTGCCGAGTTGTGAAAGTGAGACTAAAAATGAATGGGTGCCTGCCTCTCTCTTGTGTGGTGGGGGTGGGGGGGCCTCCATAGGATGAGTGTATATTTGACCGGCACAGAATTGGTTAACAGAGACTTATCGTCAAAGGGAATGTGCAGGTTTAAGGTAAAACATGAATTGGTTGTGACAGTAAAATATTGAAATAAAACCTTCCTTTGTCAACCTTCTTTTGTCCCTTGAATCTACCTGATTGGGCTCAGATGACATAATCTTCAACAGGGATTACACTTGGAGGGGGCAGGACTTGCTGCCCAGGTCTATACCCAGACAGCGATCGCAAGAGACAATGTTGTGCTTTTAACTGGCAGAACTCGTTAGATGGTAAATTGATTGCATTTCTATAGCACACCTAACAAAATGTGCTCACTTTCACACATTCTTAGACCATAAGCAGTTGGGGGACAGCTCGACACTGAGCTAGACGGAGCCGGGCATCGAACCTACGTTGCAGTTTCCAGCCAACTGCTCTACACCATGAGCCACTGTTGTCTGATTGTAGTGACATTTGTGAGTTCAGACCAGGTCTTATGAACAGCCCCCCACCCCACACATACACACCCTCACCCTCCTCCCCCCACACTACTTTGGGGGTGTTAACACACAGCCACCATTAAACACTGTCATGAGGGAGGAAGTCAGAGAGATTCGCACTCAAATAAAGTGATTTAATTCCTCCAGTTTATATTCACATTTTCTCTCAGTTTTTTTTGTACACTTTTTGGGAACTAAATCAAGCATGTGCATAGATACACACGCACACAGTTCCCGAAGCAGACTGTAAATGCACAGCCTGTGAGTGCCCTGTTCTGTGTCGTCTGGTCTGACAGCACCGCTGGTCTCGCTGCAGATGCGCTGGCCCTGCTGCCTCGTCTTTCTGGCTTCCCCCCACAAGGGTGTGCATCCAGCTGGGCAGCACAGCACCTGCTGTGACTTCGTGCGTGTGTGTGTGTGTGTGGGGGGGGGGGGGTTAAACAGAACAGAGAGCATAATGCATGTGCACACACAAACATAATGTGTTTGTGTGTGCACAATAGATGTTTTCTCTTCCCGAAAGCATGCTCGCCCAGCTACCGGACTGTCGTGGATTCCATGTGATTTGTGCTGTTTACTATGTGATAAAAGAAAATTATCTGAATCACATATGAGCAAAAAACATGTGATTTGTCCAATTTTGCCTGCTGTCTGAACGTAAAAATAAAACAAATAAAAAATAAAAAATATATATACAGAGAACAAGTATTTGATACACTGCAGATTGTGCAGGTTTTCCCACTTACAAAGCATGTAGAGGTCTGTACTTTTTTATCATAGGTACACATTGCATGATTTTTAAGGAATTAATTAGCATTTTATTGCATGAAATAAGTATTTGGTACATCAAAAAAACAGAACTTAATATTTGGTACAGAAACCTTTGTGTGCAATTACAGAGATCATCGTTTCCTGTAGTTCTTAACCAGGTTTACGCACACTGCAGCAGGGATTTTGGCCCACTCCTCCATCTTCCTCTTCTCCAGATCTTTCAGGTATCGGGTCTGTCGCTGTGCAACGCAGACTTTCAGCTCCCTCCAAAGATGTTCTATTGGGTTCAGGTCTGGAGACTGGCTAGGCCACTCCAGGACCTTGAGATGCTTCTTACTGAACCACTCCTTAGTTGCCCTGGCTGTCTGTTTCGGGTCGTTGTCATGCTGGAAGACCCAGCCACGCCCCATCTTCAATGCTCTTATTGAGGGAAGGAGGTTGTTGGCCACGATCTCGCAATACATGGCCCCATCCATCCTCCCCTCAATACGGTGCAGTCGTCCTGTCCCCTTTGCAGAAAAGCATCCCCAAAGAATGATGTTTCCACCTCCATGCTTCACGGTTGGGATGGTGTTCTTGGGGTTGT
>OMOU01065191.1:0-11755 GCA_900312585.1 Malacocephalus occidentalis | reverse complement strand
ACGATCGTTGCCACACCAACCCGGAACCTGTTCACCATAAGCTGCCGGCCCAAGGACCCCGAGTGCCTATAAACAAGCCTGACAGCAATGCGTCAGGTAGCCCAACCAATGACGCCGCACCGGGTGAGCGAAAAGAGAGAGAGGGAAATTGGAAACACCACCCTAGCGTAACTGGCCCACCGCTACATAATGTATCTAAACTGTGATCAATTTGACATTGCTTACAATTATATCGTCAGATACAATTAGTCATATGTATAATGTCTGTGTGTGTGTCTACTATTACCATACTATAGTCACAGTGTCAACTCAATATGCTTTCTATGGTAGCCCGTGCTGTCAAGTTATCTCCATCTGGTCTTGGACGCTCTGACATCTTCCTGATGCAAACAGATTTTCTGACAGCCTTCCAGACATGAACTGCCCTTTCCCTAAAGAGAGTCTGGCCGACCCCAAGGATGACAGTGGTGATTGAGATATTCAGGCTTGTGATCGTGAGGGTGATGTCAAGATCAAAGTTGACATGTGGTGGGAAATTATACAAAAATATACTCAGCAGAAACCACAAGGCATAGAGGAAGTAGAGCACCCCTTGAATGATGCCCGTCATGATGACCCTCATCTGACTGCGAAGATGTGGGTTGAAGAGGGGTCCACCACTCACCGCAAGGCTTCTCATGTGTTTGTTCAGGTAGTGCACCATAGCGAAGCTAGAGATCAGCATAACGCACAGACAGAGAAATATGTACACCTGCACGAGTGAAAACATAACAATTTCAATGTCCTGGGCAGTTGAATATGTACCATTGGCAAGTCTCAATTTGTCCATCCCAAAACCAATATGGCAAGAGCTATAACCCAAAAACATCAACCTGTCAAAAAACAGCAGGATGTAGATGACTGATTTGATGTTCGTCTTCACCCAAATGAAGAGGGCTCGCTGGGACGGGACGATCATGATGTAGCAGTAAAACATCAGCCAAACACAGGAGGTCATGTTCACACTCATCGTGAACAACACAATGGCATAACATGTCCAAATAACTGCAGAGGATTTGACCCACACAAAGACACATTTTATAAAAGGAACAAAGAATGAATATATGATTGTTGCGGAAACAGCAGATCCTAGCAAAATCTTTAAGGGCTGCTTCAGTTGTTGTGTTTTACAAGTCATCAAACAAAACCCAAAGAAGATGTTCGCCATGAGGATAAAAATGATTAAGGGTCCGTTGATTAAAATGAAGGAAAAATTGCCCATGTGAAATTGTATCCATGAATATGTCATTTCCTGCTCCTCTGTGCTGTTAAGATCACTCCCGGACATCGTCATTTTAGCTTATGTGGCATTTATCTAATGGACCAAAACGTCTACTTTGATGACATAGTAATGATGCGTCCCCTTAAATACTCAGTGTAGGCTATAGAGATATCCAAATGATAGTCAAATATATATGGATATTAACGACCCAACATCACGCATTGACACATCCCCATGACATTTCCATAGCACACACAAATATAGATGCCAGGTTAGAAATGGACATCCAATGCAAATCCAGGTGATTCCATGCTGATCACCAGTCAACATGAAGTTTCAACCATTAGCCGTATTTCCACTAAAAGTAGCCGGAACTTTTAGTCCCAGGGACTACTTTCCAGGAACCATACATGAACCTTGCTGTCTGTGTTTCCGCCGTGGCCTAAAGAAAAAGAAAAGGCATGCACCTAATGCTTAACATGCACCTGACGTCTCCAAAACGTGGATGTATTAAAGAACTGTCCAAATGCACACCAAGACCTGCCATTTGTTCATAAACGGCCATTCGCTACAAGTCTTGTATTCCTCTGTGTGATTACCCGTTACCGACCCTGCCTGTCCCTGACCTGCCTGCCTCATCCAATCCCAGAGATCGCCTTAGCCTTTTGTCCCCAATCACAAATCCTACCGTCGCACTTCCTGGTTTCTGTCTGCCCGTTCCTGTGGCTGTTTGGCGTTTTCTGTGTACGACGTGCCTTCCTGATCATCCGCCTGTCCTTAGCCTTCTGTCTGCCTGAGATAAAAGAAAGTACATTTAGAACATTAAAGGAAACCCCTGATCCCAGCAATTTCTTTAAGGTCTGCTTCAGCCATTGTATTTAGTGAATCACAACACAAATTGCAGAGAAGGAGTAGAGGCCTGGTGATTTAAAAGAAAGCTAAATTGCTCATTTCTAAGGTTGTGTTTAATTTCCAAGTCCTGCTTCTGTGTGCTGTTAAGCTTAGTGCTGACAATCAGGATGTGATTGAGTGTGGTGTTTCAGCACCTTGTTCTCCTGGATGAACCAGCATAAAGGATGAACAAGCATGCTCCTAGAAGGCAGGGCCAGTACCCTCGGGTACTTAATTACTTAGACACAGAGACACACACAGTCCATGTCAGCAACCAGCCACATGATGGGCTTCAACCACAGAGCACCATAACAGTCCCTTGAGACTCGTCAGGTGCAGTCTTGGCCTGTGTGTTCTCACAGTGTTGTTTTTATTTCACCTGAATCATATAGATTTGCCTTAGTGAAGTTATCAAATTGTTTCTATAGCCACTTTGTTTAGTTTGCTGGTTAAAATGGCAAGATCTCTGAAAGCTAAAAAACGGAATGTTTAAAAGTATCTGAGATAATATGAGTCCATCTTTGTCATTGATAATTGAGAATTTTAATTGCCTCAAACCACTACTGTGCTAGTTACTAAAAAGGTTCAGAGATCCTTGACCTGGGAGTCATGTTAGTTAGTTAGTTTGATGCAGGGAGTGGATTTCCTCTAGGATCTACATCTAGGATAAGCTAGCTTCATCTTGACATTGGCCCTAAAATGTACTGGCAGGTGCCACTGTCCCCAGGAGCCAAAAAGGAGAGTAGGCTCAACCAGAGTGAGGCTTACTAATGCTATTGGTAAATGGTGAATGGATTGAATTTATATAGCGGTTTTATCCAAAGCACCTCACGTGAGAAGGTCTGCTGGAGAGACAGCGAAGAGTAGGAATTTCATGTCTGAATAGAAGGAAGTTTCGCTGCCCTGATTTTCTGTATACCTTCACAGTGCAGTCTCAGACCAGGGACTGGCAGCTGTATTACTGTGATGGATGGACACAAGCCTTTGATCCTGCTGTACCTGCTGTGCAAATAGTGAATCTACAAAATCGAGAGACAGATCCAACAGGCTCAGAAAATGTTGATTGCCAATCACTGACTTTTCTCTGTCTCTTGTGTGTGTGTGCGTGCGTGTGTGCCTGTACAGTACTTTATGTGGCTATTCTGTATGAAAGGTGTAAATTAATAATATGCTGTTATGTTTGCGTTTAAGTTAGTGAGTAATTTTATATATTGTGAATATATCAAACATAGAACACACACACAATTGTTTACACAATTTATTTATATTTCGTATTAGATCAGTATACCTCATTATGCATGATACAAAATTATACATCCTGATTTTAAAGAGCAACTATTCAAGGAGCAAAATAATTACAACAATGTGAATACATAACAAGCATGACAACTAAGCAATCAAAAGGACAATAAAACACTATAATCCTGTATTGTAGATTTTCTTTTCTTTTCACTACTATCTGGGCCTGAGAGGCATGTAATTTCATCTGTGCTGTATGTCAATATAGCACATTTGACAAATAAAAGAACTTTGAACTTTGAACTTAACCACTCTCTAATCACAGTGACATGGCAGTGTCAGCCACAGAGCTTTCTATGACAGCCAACGATGTCAATATCAATTGATTTCCAGGAGGTTTTGGATCCTTTGATGACTTTCCAATGCAAAGTAGTTTTCTGACAGCCTTCCAGACATGAACTGCCCTTTCCCTAAAGAGAGTCTGGCCAACCCCAAGGTTGGCAGTGGTGCCCGAGATGTACAGACAAGTGACCGTGCAGCTGATGTAAAGACCAAAGGAGAAGTTTGATGTGGAAAATAAGGATATCACATTCACTAGATTCCACAAGGCATAGAGGAAGTAGAGCACCCCTTGAAGGATGCCCGTCACGGTGACCCTGATCTGACTGCAAAGCCGTGGGGATCCGCCACTTGCCGCAAGGCTTTTCATGTGTTTGTTCAGGTAGTGTGCCGTAGCGAAGCTAGAGATCAGCATAACGCACAGACAGAGAAATATATACAGCTGGACAATGTAAAACGATGTCAATGAACAGACAAACACTGTCTGACTGGGAGAAGTGGAATTCTCTATAAGAAGTCTATGTAATGCCAGGTCGCAAGAGGCATAACCCAAAAACAACAACCTCTCAAAAAACAGCACGATGTAGATGACTGATTTGATGTTTTTCTTCACCCAGAGGAAGAGGGCTCGCTGGGACGGGACGATCATGATGTAGTAATAAAACATCAGCCAAACATAGGAGGTCATGTTCATAAGCATGATGAATCCCACAATGGGATAACCTATCCAAACGACTGCAGAGGATTCCACCCAATTGTACAGATAAGACAACAAAAAAACAGATAGTAAACATAGTATAGCACAGGAGACCATGGATCCCAGCAGGATCTTTAAGGGCTGCTTCACCCGTTGTGTTTTGCGAGTCATCAAGCAAAACACAAAGAAGATGTTTGCCGTGAGGTTGAGAACGATTAAAGGTCCGTTGACTGAAATGAAAGAAAAATAGCTCAGTTGAAAGACCACTTTCTGATTCTCTGTGCTGTTAGGCACACTCCTGGGCATCGTCATTTTGGCTTGTGTGGCCAGTGGCGTCTCACCTGTACCTCCTCCAGCTTCACCTCATGGACCAAGACTACTTGACTTCGGTAAACGTTGGTGACGTAGAACATTTAAAAAGTGTTTGTCTTCACAGGAAGGAATGTCAATGCTGCATAGCCTGCCTGTGTGACGCATGAGGGATAGCTATTTCCCTAAAAATGGTAGAATGAACCACAACATTTGAAAACCATTAGCCTGTGTGTGTGTGTGTGTGTGTGTGAGGGAGGGAGAAGAGAAGAAGAGGAGAAATACCTTTATTTAAATATGCATATCTGACTAAAACGGCAGTATTACGATTACTTTCATCCATAATAACAGAAAAGTTATATAAAATAGTTTATCTAAAAATAAAAGTCTATAATGCATCTTTACATTCAACAACCCAGCATGGCCCAATAGACCTATTTAGTAGTAGTACTTGCACAAACATCCACACGCACACACACAGACACACACACGCACACACACACACACACACACGCACAGACTTTCCCTTAAATACGCAGTAGTGTGTAAGACTGAGACACTGAAATGCTACTCAGCGAGTTAAACGCCAACAACCATCAGACATTGTTCTGCTAGCTCAACATTGGCACATAAAACGTTTGGTGAAACCCCTGTCTGCATTGTTCAATTTCTGCTTCATCAATACCTACTTCTATCACTTTGGATAAAGACAATTAGTTTGGCAACTTTGATTTTCCTGACACGTATGACACACACACACACACACACTGTATACACATATATACGTCCGAGGAAATTTCCATAAACACAAAAAAACCTGAGAGCAGTCAGTCAAAATAGGCAGAAATGGACATTTGATGCAAATCCAGGCGATTGCCAGCCAGCGTGACAGGTTTCCACCATGAGGCCTCATAATACCACAGTGAACATGGAGAGTTTGCTCGGTATCTGTCAGAAATAGTCCCTTCTGCGGGAATCATCGCTGACGAAGGAGGGGTTCCACTGGGAGGGGTAGATGCAGGAGTGCCTTGAGCCAGGCAGCCCCGTGAACGGATACAGGCCGCTCCTCTCCAGGTCAGGATTGCGCAATGCTGGCTGCAATACAGAGAGTGTGTATTTAGGTACACATTTTGAAATGCACAGGTGCAGACGACAGGTGTCTTCAACATCAAATTCAAGGACCTTTCAAGGACTTCCTGGGCCCAATTCCCCCAAATTCAAGCAGGCTTTGCAGATGCTCACAGACAACAATTGAAGAAAGAGAGGTGTGTGAACACTGCTCAATTGTGCTGTAGCCATGATTTTCTTTCTTAAATTCACAAGCTTTCCAGGATTTCAAGGACCCATGGGAACCCTGCAAAAGTCACTTCAGTGGCGGAAACAAATTCTAAATCTTCTTTCCCCCCAAAATATAATGGGGAATATAAAGGGGAATCACACCAGAAACAGGCTGATTAGTTTTGAATGGAGAATTACACCGATTTTGGATGTGTGTGCTTGCATGTGTGTGTCTGCATGCATATGTATGCGTGTGTGTGTGTGTGTGCATGTGTGTGGTTTCCTTACAGAGTAGTAGATGTCTGACATTTGCAGCAGGTTTTTGGTGCTGCCGTTCTCCTGCATCTCGATGGTCTCCCTGCCCCACTCCATGGACACGCGGTTGGTCTTGGGGAAGTCGGTGTATGGTGACAGCTCCCCACTCTTGAAAATCATCTTGTTAATGTCATTCTTATCTTTCCTACAAAGAGTTGTTTTGAAAGGGTCAATATTCGTTTGCATATCAATGCCACGGCTATCACATTCCATCACAGTTCATTTGTTGTATCCAGTCAAATATGAATGACTTTAAAATGTCCATCAAAAGCACTGCTAAGGAGCAGTAAACACGAGAGAAAAGGACATTTGAATGTGTGTTAATGTTGCATTTCAAGGTTCGAGTCCGGGATTCTCATTTGTTCCGGTGGATTTGTTGTGAACCTTTTGCATGCATATATATGTCCTGTAAGTAAATGTGTTTGGTTTTACAGTTGTGTGAGCATTTCACCTGTGCTTGATTTTTTACATCAATGCAAAGCAGAAAACAAAGTCAGACGCTCCCGTTCAAGATCCAATGTAGCATTACGGAAAACCCAATTAAATATAAGGTCAAGGATCCAACCTCAATGAGTGATCCAGGTGTGCACGTGTTTTCGAGAGGGATTGTAATATTTATGCACAGACTTTCCAGCAATGGTCCACTGCCATAGCTATTACAGCCACTGTGCAAATAAGCCAAGTATTCTTTAGGTTTAAGATTTCAATTAAGAGTGAGAAACGGTGAGTGAAATTAGTGAGTGCAATGCGCTGTGAGAAAATCTATTTAGAGTTGACTGCGCCTGCCTCTGTGTGAGACAGGGGTCATGTGATTGTTACTAGACAACGCCCCACAGCGCAGTGATTGGACAATCAATCTGACTTATTGTCTGGTCAGAACTGTTGAGAAACACCAAAAAGAGACAAAGAGGAAGGGGGCCCATTAGAGCTGGTTTGTTGCAGATTCTTACTTGCAGCAGGTCAAAATGAGAGCGAGGATGAGGATGAGGAGAAGAGCGCCCCCTGCAGGCGACACCACAATGGCGATCAGCTTATAAACTGCCAAGGAAATGAAAGTCTGTAAGTACCGAAGCTCATCTATCCCGTATAATGTGAAGTACTGTATGTATCCATAAACATCAAGTCAATATCGCTAAAGAATAGCCTATACTTACAGTTGCTACAGTTAAACCCTCCGAATCCAAACATGCACCTGAGACATGAGGTGACAAAGTTAAGTGATGTCATAACGACGAACATACCATCACTTTTTCAAATGTACATTCATCGTGTTAGGTTTAAGAAAACAGCTTACTGCACACACGTGCCATTTTCCAACTTGTATCCATCGCCACATTCTGAAGAACAGATTGAAAAGGTACACACATCAGACAACAGAAGACATACACACCCTTACATGATCTTTTACCTTCATGTAAATGATCATGTAGTACAACATACAATTTAGTGTTGCAATACCAATCAAAATATTTCAATGTTGTAGTATTACCACAGGAATTTGCAGTAACATATGTACACAATATATGATTTAAAGGTGCTGTAGGCAAGATTTAAGACATATCATTTGTGTAGTTTGAGTATAATTTGAGTGTAATTAGTTAGAAATGACATTAGTGAGTCAAATGTGCAAAATGTGCTCTGACAATATCTCTTGAGTTGAGTGTGCCTGTCACTGCATAGCGATTTTATACAGCTCCTGGTTCATTTCTGACCAATCAGGGAAGAGATACCCTGATTGGTCAGAGAATCCATCTTGCCTGTCAGTCACATGTTGCACGAATGCAGCTCAATGGCAGAGAAAAGTGGGGAGGGAGGAAGCAGAGGGGACTTTTTCTAATTGTTTAATTCCAAAACCATGTTCTCTTCTGTGCTCTCTCTCTCTCTCTCTTTACAATTCTATCTCCTTTTACAATTAATCTACTGCACCTTTAATTCATGACACGCTTCATGCAGTCCAAGGATTGCTAATTCTACGGTATTTCAGGGATCTTGAGCATATACAATACGTCAGAAGACGGGCAGTACTACGATATCACAACCCCCACATGGTATTTCATTGGTTAATGAAAAATCTAATGTGCTTACCTATGCAGGACAGATCATCAGGGTTGTGCTTATAGTAGCCTGGCACACACTGGCAGAAGGCCGTACCACTGCTGTCCACGCAGGTTGAGCGCTCAGTGTTACACTGAGTCTTCTGGGCAAGGCAGAGACTCTCCACTGATGGGGGGGTGGGGGGACACACAAGGAGGCAAAAGGGTTCATTTATTTTGTTGGCTAAAGCCGCCAACCGAAGCAGGTTTATATAGATAGCAACCAATGTCATTCTGAGTGCTTCACAATGGACAGGAAAACACATTGCCACATGTTAAAGATGAGTCCATGAAATAAATACATTGGACAAGAAGTTGTTGGGATTATCCTAATCTTGGAACTTCTGGGAGGATGCGGTAGAGAGTCTGGACAGGAAACCCAAAACTGCAAGAGGCGGAGTTACACCTTGTTTCCTGTTTCAAAATACTCTACTGAAGAGTGGATGAAGCTTTCAGAAACTACACAGTGTGGATTTGAAAACTTTGAAACCGTTGATTTGGCAGATTTTTATTTTTATTTTTTTACGGTTACGGTTTTAAGTTTGTGTCAACTATCCGCTTACAGATCCCTGCCTCCAGCAACATAATTGAAGTGAAGGAAAATGAAACGCACGATTCAGGCAGATTTCAGCATGTCTGCCACCAGACTTTAGACATTAATCTCAAGTCTTGAGATATGAATATAAATCTGCAAGACTGCAACATGCAACAACCCTAGTCTCACAAAATCAGACCGAAGACATTGTGAGGCTGACTGTGAGAGTGTGACGAGTGTACCGTGATACGTGAGTTGGTGGTGCAGCACCACCCCACAGTGGGCAGAGGCAGAACTGCAGTTAGTGAGAGACGTCTGGATGCTGTCATACACCTCGGTGCTGGTGATGTCAGCCGACACGGAGAACATGTGGACGGCGAGGATGTGCAGGCCATCCTCCTCCCTAGGACAGGTTGGGGAAGCGCAGAGTTAAAGGTGCTTCTTTGTTTTTTCGACTGCAAAAGGCTGCAAAACAGCAGTCGTGTACGTACGCCTCTTTAATCTGACAATTTTTGTTGTTGTGATCTTACTTCAATTCTTTGATGAATATTAACAACAGAATACTCACCGCCTGCTCAGGGTGGAGCGACTGTAGCCATGTAGAAGTGACAATGACACATTTAGCTGGGGACAAATGTAAAGACCCATAAAACCATTAGAGTCACAATCACTTTATATATACACTTTATAACGATACGATGCCCAGCCTGGACATGAACGCATCATGAAGGCATCATTAACAATATAGTACCAAAAAAAAAAAGAAGATCTGATATTGCTATTATTTTTTACAGATAATGCGATTGTGAAATGTTTCACTATTAGTGAGAATGATACGCTTTTCACTTTCACATAAAAATGTAGCATGGTGTGACATTTGTCCTGCAGCAAGCAAACCAACGTTTTCAAACATCTGGAGAGAAAAGAAACCCGTGGACAGCCGGGGCGATTTCACTGCGATTGTTCAGCGCGACTGACGCTCACCAGCTGAACGATGTCCCTCTGGACGTCGTACGGCAGCCCACTCTGGAAGAGGACGGGGTCCGGAGAAGGCCGGTTGATGCTGAATGTTCCCAAAAAGGTTTTTGCTATTAAAAAAAAAAATAACAATGTATTCGTAAAAATAAAAAAAAATCTCTATATATACAGTATGTAAATATATATATAATGAAACTATTTATGTTCGCATGCAAATGCAAAGGCGGCAATTCCACTGCAGTGATCTGAAGTGTGAGATTCTAATGGCAATCAAGAAAACAATATATAAATACACCATGCCATTATGATAACACTAAATATCCGATGGTACTAAATACATATGGAACATATATATGGAATATATATATATATATTAAAAACTATATTTGTGCTTTGGATTGAGTTCGTTTTTACTATGCTTATCCTTATGTACCACACCATATATTGCCGTCTCCTTCAACAAATTTGGCATCTGCCCAAATGCCCTGCACAAACGGTAAGGTGAGTGCAATCGTTCAGAATGGCTGTTGATCCAGATCATTGTATGCCGACGCCCCTAGCTTGCACTAGGGCCGCAGAGCCACCTCTCTCACCTCTGGTGCAGGCACGGCCGTCCTCCAGGTCCAGGCCAAGGGGGCACTCGCAGCCGAAGGAGCCCCGAGTGTTGACACACTTGGATCCCGAGGGACATGGCTTCCTCGCACACTCGTCCACATCTAGACACATGCACGCACACACACACACACCCACACGCGCACGCACACGCATGTATTCATTTATTGTGAGTGCCAATGAAACCTGCATGATATGCATTTGGATGAATGATGTCACCTTACTAGTGAGCGTACGCAACACAATACATTTGGTGGCTCTCTCATATGTTGACGATGTACGTAGAAACAAAAGCAACCTGGCAACCTGATTGGTGCCAACGGTAATAGTACTCAACACTCAATAGGGTAATCAAAAGAAAGCTAGCCAAATAGCCTGATGGTCTTCTATTTTGCACATCAAAACACATAACGCAGACTTTATTGTGGGGAATGGTTGCCTTTAGTTTAGTACGTTGAGGCCCAGTTCTGTGTTTCAAGTGTATGGCTGGCGAACCCTGATTGGATCAACAATGAACAAAGATGGTGCCTTAAAGCGAGGGTCTTGTACTGCTGGGGAGAAGTGGCTATTATCCTGTGTGTGTGTGTGTGTGTCTGCCGTGTGAGTGAACATCAAGTGCATGAGCGTGTGCATGGGTGGGGATAATGACATGGGGAGAGAGAGAGACAGAGAGCGAGAGAGACTCACCCTGGGTGCAGGTGGGGCCTGTCCATGCCTGTAGACAGTGGCAGGTGAACTCTTGCCTGCCGTAGCTCACACACATGCCTCCGTTCCTACAGGGATTTGGTGCACAGGGATTGCCTGGAGAGGTAGAAGAGAAGGACATACAGTATAGTACATTGCATTGCTGTCCAAAATAACCAAATAACATGGAAGTGTCATCCTCTTAACATTGGGTTGCCGGGTCGTGACACCAGTACATATGAGCAATCTAGCAAGTTTCATTTAGCATTTGAATCCTCCAATAATAGTGTCCATTAAGTTAGTACCACCGGCTTGCTTCCGTCTCCCGGTACGCACCATCTGACTGTAAAAATGAGCAGCGCTCGCTGCCCCCACTCACCAGGTAGTGGCTTGATGGGCAGCCGTTCCGTGGTCGCCGTGGTTACTGTGATGGTGGTGGTGGTAGACCCCGTGGTTGTTGTTGTTGTTGTTCTTCTGCTGGTCCCGGGTTTCCACGGTGCAGTTGCCTGTGGCGGTGGTGTGCT
>OMOU01065188.1:0-14308 GCA_900312585.1 Malacocephalus occidentalis | reverse complement strand
AAAACCATTCCCGAGCGCATATTTACATAAACATGTGGGGTCAGGCAGACACTGGAGGCCCCCCTGATGAGGTTAGGCCCACATCCTTTGTAAAGAGAGCTGCTTTTGGAGCGAGGGAGAGAGAGCGTATGCGAGGAAGAGACAAACACTAGTCTGCTTATGGTTTCACAGCACAAACAGTGTCAGAGGAAATCTAATTTGAACACTTTGAAAGCAATGTTGACAATGGAAGAAAAGCAGCGTTCAAAATTGAAAGGATGAAAACAGTTATTTCCGCGAAGCCGTTCTTTGTTACAGATCTTACCGCGGCTGATCACATCTCCGAAAAGACCCTTGTAACCAATAGCAACCAACTGTCTTTAAACCAAAGAGCCATTAAAAAGGGAACGAGGGAGAAAGGCACATTTGGCTAATGCCACTGTGCCCAAATGCATAATGGAAGTAATGTAATCACTTTTTGATGGGTACATCCAGGGGTTGTTATTCCAACAACAACATGAGAAATCCACCAGGGCATCGAGCATAGATGTCATGTTTTGTTGTTTATGAGACAATTCAGGACTCTTGGCATTGTAAGCACATCTGTCAATAAGGTTGCCCAAGCAAAGTCACATATAAATGGCGACGTGATTGATCACGGTGAGTCATCGTTCGGAGCTCCTGGGCAAACCTAACAAATGAAGAATGTGATGAGACATTTGCAGGATTTGTTTGTGAAGGACTGATCCAAAATCATAAAATTGAAAAGTGTATATCTGTTTAACTGCATATCTATAACTGAAAAACTATGAATATATATGTATATAACTATGAATGTTTTAACGACAAGGCCATTGTTGCGTTAAAGCCGGGAAATGTTTTTAGCTACATATCAAGCGAGAATGTGATAATATATACATAAATGAGACATCTTGCTCAAGCATGCCTACAGGTAGACATATGTGCATATCCTGCCTTCTCTTATAGAAGGTTAACTTCCTATTGTCGTCTCTGGCGCCCCCAGAGTTCCTTTGATATGTCGCCCTCGTTCACTGGCAAGGGTTAAACCCGATGTCACCATGAGAAGGCTCCTGTATTGTATCGCCACCTTGGCGGGCGCCTGCTACAGCTGACCTCCGGGGAAGCGTATGATGATGGCCCACAATGCCGCGGTGCCACCACGATAGGGAGACTGTGTGAGTGGTGATGACTTCATCACCCATAACCGGTGTCATGGGTGATGATACGAATTTGTATTCTTTATTTGTATTTATGTATTTAAATATATTTAGAAACAATTTCAACAATAAACTCTGCAGGTTATATATAATATCGATGGAAGAGTGCTTGAGTGCTTGTTGGCCAAATTTAATTTGGAAAATTCTAATCATCACAGGATTGCCGATTCTCATCTCCTCGTCATATGAATTATATGAATACATTATCTGCATTTAAGTAAAATAGCTTTCATTCATTCATTTGTTCATTTGTTCATTGTTGAGACCACGACATCAAACACACACAATAATTGCATTTAGACCTTAACCCACAAGGAAGATACCAACTGACAAAATGACTGACAAAAACCAACGGGCTTAATGTAGCAGAAACGTTGCTGCCATAAAAGACAAAAAAAATGCAAACCTTCTCGTGGTTGTGGTTATAGTGAGGGAAGAATTTTGCACATTCACTATAATTGGCCCAGGTCTTGTTATTGGTGGTGGCCAGCTCCCACGTCCCATTGTTGTCACAGCGACGGTATGCTAGCCCTGGGAATTGAAGAGATCAGTGTGATCACAGCATCATTACATACACTATAGGCATGCAACACAACAAGGCGCCAAATGACGAGGACAACAACAACAAGCAACAACAAGCAATTTTTGGGTCAATATATTCAATATAATTCCACACACACAGGACGGTCAAGAGCCCTACCTTGGTGGTTGAAGTCATGGATGTACTCTGGACATGCGGTGGATACAAGCTCTCCTGGAGCCCCCTCGGGCCAGCAAACAATACCATCCCACTCTGGTGAGCAGAAGCCATCTGCAGACACAAGACCCCAGCTGACAATTAAAACCATGTACTTGGGAGCATGTACTTGGGATAGGTCACTTAAATGGGGTGAGATGGGGTAAGAATTTGCTCTGCAAAAGCAGCCTTGCAATATGTGACGCAGGCTAACAAGACACACAAAAAACAATCATGGAGATGGAAATGACAGGAAGGTCTGCGTTGGTTGCACTCCCTCGCTGGTCTTTCGGACTACAGCCCACACTTTCGCACCGTGTAATTAGGGGGCGTGATGAAATCCAATGGAAAGCCCAGCACATTGGCCTCCCGGCCTGCCAAAAACTATTTGTCCATTTAACTCTAAGTGTTCATTAACGATTTGTCCACTGTAGCTGGAGATGGCTCACACCGACCAGAATATCCACCACGGACTGTTGATCGGCAAAAGTGCTCTCCAGGCAAGCAGGCAAAATTGGAGCAAAAAGGGATAAACATTGTACTATTGTAGGAAAATCGGTTTCAATATGGATCTCATTTCATACAAAAAGCCTCGAAAACCACTTTGAACAGTGACTATTGTCACCAAAGTCTCAACCCATAACAAAGGCGCTACTTTCTCCAATAGAGTCCAACGTCATGCGTGCCAAATGATCTTATTTACGAGAGGCCTTAGCGGCGCGGTGAAAAGGAAGTGCAGCCAACATGCAGCCAAACTCCTTATTCTCCCATATGAGCGTTTTGAACGCATCATATTTTCTTCTCACGTACGAGGTACTGCATGCTGCATACACACTGCGTTTCACTTAAGCATTGCTTTCTTTTCTTTTTTGAACTTTCCTTTCCAAACCTCTGGTGCTACTTTTGTCACTTTTCAAAATAAACGGTGACAAAATCGTCATAGCCGGCCACACTAATAATTGCGGTCGGGGGTTGTATGTCAGGGGGCATTCAAGGACACCGGTAAAAAAAGTGTTCCCTCCGTCACCCGAGCAGAAAGCCCATTGATCTCCAGCACACTATGAACCTCAAGTCTTGTGATAGTAGAGGCGCTCTGAGGCCCACACATTTCTGGCAGAAACCATTCTTTGGTTTGGCATTTCTTTTCTTTTCTATTGAAAACATGTATCCCTCTTCTGACCACTAATAAGCAGCTAAACCTATGCCCTCTATGCTGTAGATCCATTATTTTCCCTATTCCTGTAATCAAAGTTACAAAGAACCTTCTAGAGCGATGACGAAATGCCTTTTTTATATGCCTTCAAGATGGCCTGTCACTCGGAGCACATAATTAAAGAGTAGAGGCATGGGGTTGAGTAATTCGTAAAGAGAGCTCTGGTGGGAGAATAACAGTGTCTAGTTCTGAAAATCACACTGACCACAGGTCCTGGGAGTTGAAAAAAATAAAAGGTGAAAGTAAAAGCCATGCAATCTTCTGCCATAGGCTTTTATGACCACGGGACCACCTACTAGCAGGCCTACATTTAACAATGCATACACACATATATGATTTCCAGTGAATTCCACGGCTATGATTTAAATACTACTTGTGACTGTTGGGGACTTTGGTATTACCGATGTATGCAATGTTTATATATATATCTGGTTTTCAGTTGCCCTCTGCTTGACCAACTCTGTCCAGCAGACGTCAAGATTCATCCAAACCTGAGCTCTAATACACAGTACCTCGGCTCATAATGATCGCCGGTGTTTTTCTATGGCACCACCGCAAGCCTGAATGCCGGGCTATTTTCACACTGCAAGGTCTGGGGCCTTGAACCCACATCCCTCCACTGTCCTCTCCAGGGGAAAACCTCAGTGTTTCCCTCAATGAAGACCTTGTGCTGGCCCCGTAACGTAGCCCCGCGTGTGTATTTAAAGCACAAATGAGAAATAAAAGCAAATAGGACGGGGCTTCACTGTGAGCAGCATTCAATGTAATTAAAGCGGTGGTCTCCAGCGTTGAATGTGGTGAGTGGTAATGCCCCTTTTTAGAGGATCTAGAATAGCAATATCAATCCTTTTCCTTTTCAAAAGGTAATCTTATACCACACCGTACCAACCATTTTGAAGAGTCGGCATGTTTAATAATAGTATCGTTAACCACCGGTCTACGGTGGTTGAGTAAAATCACTAGGGGTGGTCAGACAAGACAAACTGAGGACAAATATAGAGTGAAAAAGTCCTAAAAAAAAAGCATAACCCTTACTATTCTCTGGGTTTGACTCAGCAGCATAGACTCATGGTTTCACCACAAGAGGAGACTAAAATTAGACTAAAAACAAGACTAAAGGTCTAAAACATTCCCAAACCCAACCTATTTTGGACAAAAGACAAATCTATCCAGCTATCCATCTATTCTTACATTGTCGTAACATAAACGCGTAATATTCTAGCACGTTCCATTACAGAGCACAAACCACACCCATACATAGCACATTAGATGAACACATTGGACATGAAACCCTTTTTCTACAAATTAATAATCAATTAATCACCAATTAGTTTTGTTTAGTTCTCCATTAAGTTATGGTAACTTGCTTGGTCATTTTGTTGATAAAGGGGGTAAGCCTACAATGATTAAACTACTATATTCAAATGATGAATATAATAGTTTATTTTGTATGAATAATTGTTTCTGTTGTGATTGAACATACAGCAGATTAGACACCCACAGCTTGGTTGGTTGGCTGATGGATCTGTGTTTATAGGTTGAGACTAGTGGTAGCGGACTGGGCGTGTGCCACTGGTGTGCATGTGCTTGAATGTGATTTGACCATGATTGAAATATGCAGCTGCGATGCACTCTGACATTCGTGTCCTGATAGAGGGACAAAGCCTTTTGAAATGTGGCTTAAAAAAACAAAACCAGAAAAGTAATTAATGGGCTCCGAAACAGAAAACTGCACCAAAATGACCCCTTTTAACAAACATATGTTTGCTAAAAGGTTGTAGTTTTTCCTGGTGCTGATTAGCATAGGGTATTTCCGCGCGGTCACTTCTTCGACGGCGGCGTGATTGGAAAGACATGTGCAATCTTCCAAATGGGGTCGTGAAACCGCCACCAGATAAAGGCTAAGTCACATCAGCTCTGCCAGCATCATCAGGTATATGGGTCAGCTTCAGCTCTGCAGCAGCACATAACCGCGAGAAACACGCCCTTTACGCAACAAGCTGGAGCAGTTTCCCCCTTAGCATGAATCCCCTATGGGGACATTACAGTTTCTAGTCAGCGCTCCGTTGGATTAAGTGTGAACCTTTTTGCCAACGGCGGGAAAAAAGAGAGACCTGTGTAAACCCATCTGGATTGCTGGGAAATACAAGTCTACGCAGATGCTAATCCAATGTTTAGCAATAATAAAACCAACTACAGCGTGAATTCTGAATAAATAGGGACACTGGCGTCGGTGACGGGTGGATCGCGGCCAACATTTAAAATAATAATACAATAATAAATAAACAGCTAATGCTAACGCCTAGAGCTGGGAAATGCGCTCGCGGGTACCGGCTAGCCGTGTGTGACGTGTCAGCCTGGATTAGACGTGACGATGGTCAGAGAGGGAAACTAGTCTCTCGTTTTATAAAGGCCTGATGTGTAGCCCAGTGCCCTGTGCAGTGTAAGTGTCCCCGGCTGTTGGGATCAACGCGACGTGAGAAAAAACATGCGCTTTTCTTTTTCTTCTCCTCCGTGCCGCCTGTCACACGATGCCAGACAAGCCGCCTTTTGCAGGCACAATGGTTTTGTCGTTTTGTTCAATGTTTTACATTCGATGTTGAGGCGCATGGAGATACTGCGTGGAGTTCAGTCCGCGACAGCGTAATGACTAGTGGCAAATGAATGACACTGTTTGTGTCCATACCACTCAATGTGATTTATTTGATTATTATGGTTGGTTTGCAGGGAGGGGGAGTGCGGGGGGAGGGGGTAGATTTGGAGTCTCTGAATCCAATTTAATACGGACCACAACTTTCTGGACAGAAATGACTGGTATGCATATGGAATGCAAAGATCAGTTTCTGAACAACCGAATGGTAAAATGCGACCACAACAACAACAACAACAACAACAACAACAACAACAAAAAATGGAGGATGTCTATGAGTCTACAGAAAAGTGATGCATTTGAATCCTAGAACTGTAAACACAGAACACATATCCCCATTCTTAATGCAACAGTTACAACACCCACAATGAAGGAAAACAAGGCAGCGACTGGGTAACCCCGGTGTCAGTTTCAGCTGGATTTTTTTAACTCCTTGGCTAAACTTCACTAAATGAAAACAGTATCATGACGAGGAAGCAATTCATATCCAAAATGATTCAAGTTAACATTCACTAAGCATAGAAAGTGTGTATTTTTGTGTCGGCTACAGGGACGGTGTGGGCAATCAATGCAATGTACGTTATGTTCAAGAGACTTGGAAATTGCATGACCTTTCCTGCCGTGAAACGTTTAGTGGCCGTTAACTGGTCGCGATGATCAGGTTTCAGTCTGTCCGTCTCGCCAATGGATTTGTATCAACAATGTACCCGTCCGTCTTATTGAACCAGGCGTTAAGTAAACAGAGATATTTGCTCTCAGCTGTGCCATTTACCACACATAACAAACCACACTACAGCACATGCTCCTGACGGCCCTTCATTTGTCACAATCTGCCTCTTCCCTAAAGTGTCTTTGTTTTGGACTCCCTGCTGGACGTTGTCATTTATCCCCGGTCTTGTTGTGTTCTGTCTCCACCTTCCCCGTTTGTCGGAGTTTACTTCCTGGTGTGTTTTTCATGTTTTATGTTTCACTCATTGTTTTGTCTGTCGGCCATTTTGGCTTCAGGTGTTGTCACTTTCTCGCTACTTCCCTATTTAAGTCTGCCCCGGTCCTGTGTCGTTGGTCAGATCCTACGCGTCACTTGACCATCTTCGTGTTTGTGTGTTCCTGCTCCCCGTTTACCTGTTACCTGCCCACCTGTTACCTGCCCACCTGTCAGAGCATTGATTGATTAAAACGTAAAAGTTAACTGACGCGCTGCCTGCACTTGGGTCTTTTCCCCCACCGACACACCAACCAACCCTCCATCGGACGGTGACATCATTAAAAGCATTTTCCTGGTGATGTCTTAACATTAACATGACATGTACAAGCAAAAATAAATGAATCAAGAGTGTTGTAGTTTTACTCACCTGGAAAAATTTGCTTCGAAATGATGGTTCCCTCACATTTCCGCTTGGCTTTGAACAAGAGGCCTATCTGTTCATCTTTGGTGAGCACGTCATCTGCATACACCTGCATAGAAGGAAGTGGACATGGAAATGATGGTGAACGGTTCAAGTCCAGGGGAAGATCAGCTCCTTCGCACAGATACTCATTCAGGTCACATGAGCATTATTAAGTGGATCAATGGACTGCCATCGTCAGGATATGAATCAGCACGGCCAGTCCTTTATTCCTTACTGGCCTTACTGGCCATCTCTAACAAAAAGAAAAGAAGGGAAGGAAAGAAGTGCCGGTTGTGAAAGTGGTGGACTTTTTCAGGAGGAGGAGGCTGGACATCGGTCCTGTGATGACAGAATAGATTGGCGGCCCGAGATGTCAGAGTCAGACGTTAAAGACTGTGGGAGCCCAGCCTTTATCACCCTCAGTGCGGGGGTTCATCTCCCTGTCTAAGATGAGAGATGGGTGTAAAGAAAAGAGACACGAGGAGTAACGTGAATACAATCTTTTTTTTTTAACCCATTGAGGGCTCTGAACTGAAGTCTCTCTTGAAAAAGCTAACTTAACGTTGTCGGTGAATGTTAAGATCGAACCTGTACGTGTTGGTTTTTTTTGCTGCCTATTTTTGTACCTGTATTAACAAGCCATCAAGCAAGAGCTATAAAAGTGCTGCCATATTCTGGTCCTTGGGTAAACAGTATCCATTCCGTGAGGTGTTTATAGACCCAGCTGGTATCCCAGTGATTCTATCTGCTGCCGTCAGAATCCATTTGCCACTAATCGGATTTGACAGTGTCTGAAAACAATTCATTATCTGTGTGTGTGTGTGTGAGTGTGTGTGTGTGTGAGTGTGTGAGTGTGTGAGTGTGTGAGTGCGTGTGCGCGCGTGAGTGTTTTCCTCCGATGCCTTTATGTTTTTCTTGGGTTTTGAATTTTGCGTTTTGGAGTGCAATAATAGCACAGACGTGGTTTCCTATTGAAGGAAACATTTTGCCATCTAATGGATGACTTTGGCCAACTTACTGTTTGCTCTGAGGTCACCTTCAGTTGGGACGCATACGAGTCTATTGGATATGACAACCATCATCTTGGGTATTGTATAACATAAACATAGTGAAATAAAATGTAGAAGTGAAAAGAATAAAAGTACATCCATGATAGCCCGCAAATAATTTTGATTTAGCATGGAACTCTCTTTATCATGTAAATTTTGCTCAAATAAATTCCTTTATTCCTTTATATTCCTTTAAGTACTTTTATATTTTTTATTACAAATTATACGGTATACTTATATTAATTATATTCTCATTCACAGAAAATTAAGAGCATGCAAGGGTCTCCTCAGCCATCTCTGTCCTGAAAATAGATTTATCCATGATAAACTACTGATGCTCTGAATACTAAAGAAAGACACATATTGGTTTAACTGTGTTCATGAGAGAACTCCAATTGTAGTTACAGTGAAAGTAACTAGTTATTGAATGTTATTGTAAATGGCTGAACTGTGTGTGCACATCTGGCTATCGATCGTTCATCTGTTTTCATGTCAACACAAATTCTATGTAAAATGAATGTAGGAAGTAAAGTAAAGCAAATATATAGTATTTCTTTGCTTTGGCCTCCCCACGTACGTCTCACCTATCTGTACAAATTGTTTTGTGTAAAACAATTATCACACACAAACAGTTGCTCCTTAACAATCGGGTGGCAGCCAATTCATTTGCAGGAGCATAACTCTTGAAAATGAATGCTTAGCAGAAACTAATTAGCGTCTTATGAGTGTTCCTAATTTGAGGTAGCTAATTAAACTAATGGGGCTGTGAATCACAGGCACTAACATTTCCTCTCTCAGGAGATACTGCAGACAGCCTACATCATTTGTAATTGCATACCTGTGATAGGCTACCATAAACATTCGCTGATCTCGGATTGACATGAACACTGCTATTTCTGCCACTGCCATCTGACCCAGATGAAGCTAAATACTGCTAATACAGAATATTGCTAATTTGACAGTTGATACCGTTTATACAAATACACATTGTTGATGATGCAAGGGTATATTTTCTTACTTCAAAATTAAACTGTAAATACCAAAAGCCCTCGTAGTGGTTTGTGTGCTTAAAACCACAATGTCTCGATCCATCAATATTTTTTTCACATTGCAGGCTTGAAATAAGGATGTCCATTTTGAGAGCTGAATGGAGTTATAGAATGAGGACGTTTTGGGCTTTACACTGTAAACAACCACAGATGGAACAACATCGGACCACAGGGGAACAAGGATAGACACAACCTGTTGACTGTGCGAACTTTGCCAATATAGGATATTCATCTGAGACCTCCTCAGGAAGCTTTTTATATCTGAAGCACACATTTTAGATGTAGTATTCATATGGCAGATGACAGGCTGTTGTTCAAGATAAAATGCATGAAGAGGACATTTCAATCACTGTGAGAGTCCAAGGACAATGTTGCATATATGACACAAACTGGTCCACCCTATAGCCATACGAAATAAACATTTTACCATCTATGGGTAGAGAATACAGTTCCCACTAGTAGACAAGCACAAGAGAGTTATGAACCTTTAAGGAAGCAGCACCTTTAAAAAAAAAAAGTTATTCATGACTGTTTTAATATGAAAAAAAACATCTGAGGTGAAATGGTTAATTAGCCGACTGCCATTACACACGTGTTCAAAATTCAGTCCATGAATGGCAAATACATTCTTATAATTAGTCAAAGAAACACACCGGCTATATTTCTTTTCTTCTCATCTACAGAAATGTATAATTTATGAAAAATAATGAGCCATTTTTAATAAGGGGATTCATGGTTAATAATGTGTCGACTGATTATTCCTGAAATCTATTCCCTGGGCCCCTGGCCGGGGGCCAAACCACCAGAGCAAACATGACTCTTTCAGGGTGAAACATAGACATTCTTATTTACAGCATTTCATTTTAAACACAGTATTCTTTTTGTTGAACACTTTTGAGCGCGTGCCAGTGTGAAAATTAGAAAAATACACACCATATAAATATGTGTGTTTTCATCGCGGGTCTGTGGAATACAAACTGCAGTTGAAAAAACCACAGGTTTCTATTTGTCTATCGGTTAATGACTTAAACTGAAACTCTCTTCAAGGATATACAGCGGGAGACCAATATTGCGCTTACTGTATTTCGGCTGCTGTGTCATGGTAGAGTTAAACCACTTGGAATATAGTAATACCTTAATTCAAGTCATTAAAAAAAAAAAGATATATATATACACATATGTTGCCCCCACCGCACGAAGCACAGTTGACTGCCCTGTATGTGGTCCCCTACTGTATAGAGGTTGCCTAATCCAACAGTTAACACTCGTTTACACATGCTTTTTTATATTACTTTCATATTTTGCCACTTCTAGAGGCCACTTACATTCCAGCTCTGCACTCAGAAAAGTAATTTTCGTATTTTAGATTCACTGCACTGAAGAACATTGCCACTGTGTGCGTCGTACGCTCTCTATTTGAACGTTACAAATAAATAGCAATTGCAATGTGCCCCAGAAGGAGATGGATCCGTGTCAGGAGGAGGGATGGCCCGCATTGACTAGAGCCACCGGGTTTCATACAAACAGTCCTAATTATAGGCTGCCTGTTTTTGTGGTGCACCAAAATCATTTCCTGAAACGATAGTGTGTATCAAACAGGGGCTGAGAAAGTTGCTTTCCACTCCAAGGAAAACAGTCAAGTCAAGGTCTTATCGTTTTATTTCAGCGTGCTCAATATGGACCACGCACCAACGCACAGTGTTCCTCGTCGTTCTTTCACTGACATTTGATCTAATTCTTTTGTTGCTGCACATTTGATTGCCGCAGTTACAAAGAACGAAGTGATTATCCGGGGGAAAAGGGAGACATGTATGAAAGACTAGTCCACCACAACACATTATACTTGCAGGCAAAGTGACCAAATACACAGAACAGACAATTGCTTGGGGCTCCGGGCAAGAGAACCTATAATTCAGTGGACCCACAGGGTCGAGGCATTTCAAAGCCATTGCATCTCAAATTCAGAAGAGGCCTCTGTTTAAGGGCCTCTCTTTAAGGGCCTCTTCTCCCTTTTAGGCTGACACAGTTCACGTGAAGCGATGGAGCACTGCAAGTTAAGCCACTTTGACTCATGCAGTCTATCCCAGAAATGTTCTGTAACGTGGTTCATGTGTGACTGGGAACAGGGGATCCAAATCCCAATCTTCCACATGGAGCGAGTGCACCGATCGCGAGACTCCGTGGCACTGACCATGTATGTGAATTTGCGACTCTTTATCTTAAGGCACCAATTATTTGTGGGTGACTGGATAACAATATCAATACAACTTCTTTTGTTTGCAAGAAGATCTTTTTCAAGAATGGCTGGAAACCGGACAGATTCAGAAATAAAAGGAGCTCCTCTCAGTCTGTCCTCTCAGTTCTTCTTCTGTTGAGTTTTATGGTGGGTGACGTGCATAAGTGTTGCATTACCGCCATCTGTTGGACCCTCCTTTGGCCCATCTATTCCGGCATTGCTCTGCAATGTGTGAAAAGACAGAAAAGTTCCAGAACGTAGTTGCACGTGTGAATTTACCAGGAACATTGGGTCGAGGCTTTATCTAAGAGGCTTTAGATACGGTTTGTGCCATAGCACATCAGTGTAACTAAATAACCTGTGCCCAATACCACAGAAGAGCACTACAACATAGCCAGAATAAATATCCCCTTTTGTTTGTTGTTGTAAAATTATTGATTGCTCAATTAAAGCTTCACTATGCAAGTCTTCCCATTAGCAGCATCTAGTGGCTTGAGAGATAGGTGTATAATTTGATTAAGACAGTTTCTTAACGACAGCCGCTGTATCGGGGATGTCTCACGGATGGGTGCGTTTTATTCTTGACAAACGTTCTAGTGCGGACATTTTTGGATGTAGTAGCTGCAGCATGAAAGTTACATAGTGCAGCTTTAAGTATTGCTAAATGTCAGTTCATTTTCTTATTCATTTTTTGGACATGCTATCTAAATTTGGAAGAAACTAATTACAGCCAATTGGTTGACATCAAAAAGTAGTATCATTTTATGACAATTTGACACCGTTGTACAGCTTGTATTTTGCAGGCCGATGAATAGATTCAAACGTCAGTCTCTCATCCCATATTGTGCAGAATGAGCCAATGGTGACCTCATCTGAGCTTTAGGTTGCAATGTAGCAGTACAAATACGAGGAGGAAAAGCCCAAACTGCCAGACTGCTCTACACCTATTTCGCATAGGAGGGTTTTATATGAATTACTTAAAACATAGCGAACATCCCTGCAACATTTATAACGCGTCTCACCGTTTAGCACTTCAGGGGAAAGTGAACTATAAAAACATGGGTCATTAAGGGATAAGCAAGGCAGAACACAGTAAATCACCTTCACGAGAAAGACTGTGCGTGTGTGTGTGTGTGTGTGTGTGTGTGTGTGTGTGTGTGTGTGTGTGTGTGTGTTATTAACGCACACAGTGTCGTAGTTAGTGTTTTGACACGATGTGTATGTCAACATTAAAACGCCTGATCATGACCTTCCTCATATTTTCATTGGAGCGGTCCATCTCATTCATTTTCTCGATCACTTGCACATCATCAGATATAATGCTCCTCTGTCAGTTGATCCGTTGCCGCGGCGTATATACGATTCTTGGGTAAACGGCGACATAAAGTGAGACTTTCCTTTCCAGATCACACCTCATCACATGGATGATAAATAATATACAGATAATATTGACTCTGGTCTCTGTAAGCGCCTCTATTATGGGAATACAGATGTGTGTTTGTTTTGTGTACTTGTTTTGGTCATTTGCCATTCTTTGCGCTGTAAACTAACATTGACTTCCTCGTCGTTGGCATGTAATCAAAATTAGGATCCCATGGGCTTCTCAGACTTTCCTCAACAGGTTTTTTTTTTTTTTCTTTTAAAAGTAGGGGGATCTAGAAAATTATAACTTTGCTGAATCGTGTTTTTAATGGCCTGTCCACTATCTGGAAAAGAAAAAACGCGAATATGTAACTTTTGACATATTGCACCACATGAATGTTTTAGCGGATGAGGTTCCTGGATATTATAAACTCTATGAGTCAGTGCCACTCCTCTTCAACTGTGCAATTTGCATTTGACGATAAAAACCACAAACCACAAGACTTGGTTGTCCTTTGGAAATACTCGCAGGCCACATTCTGACTTAAAGCAGCGTTCAGTTCCTAATTATACCCTCTGTTCATAAGCCTGAAGAACAGCACTTTTGTCCTTGATGGAAACATTGTGTGAGCCATCAGAAATAGTGTGTATGGTGTGTGTGTGTGGGTGTGTGTGTGTGTGTGTGTGCGCGTGTGTGTATCACAGGGGCCTCAACTGGTTACACTGTTGCTTTCACTAATTGAGAATTGAGCGCTTTCCGACCCCCAAGTTGTATTCGACTTACCAAAAGAGACGCAAGGACAGCAGTGTCATTTTACACCGAAAGCTTGGACACAAGTCGTGGTTCTATAATGATCAGCCGTAACAGACATGTACAAAGTCCTAACGGATCTAGTCTAGCACAAATGCTTGCAATCATGCTCCAGTCCCAAAAGACTAGCATGCATAACACTGGGTTGCGTTTAAGCGTTTCCGCAAAGCAGGCGAGGCCTTGACGAAGAGAGCGGCCATTTACTGGATATGTCCAGATTAGCAAGATTACAAACAGATTACAAATGTATTTTTACACGAGTCGTTCCAAGTCAATACAGTAAGAGCGGTCTATTTTTAGAAGCACCAGCTTGTGGCTTTTATACTGTAGTGATGATGGTACATTAGCTTGAAGCACAGCATGCTCCTCTAAACTGGAGGACAACAAGATACTGTTTGATCCCCAGACAAGCATTACTTAAATATTGTTGCTGTTGTGTGTTGTTCACACATAGACGCATCAATGTGTTTATATTTACAAATTATATAGTTGTTTATCTCACAAAATGCATGGCACAGACTTCAAACCAGTGATGTTATGTCTGCCACGTTCCTGTGAAAACTATTCATAAAGTGACAATTTCACCACCTCAATCAT
>OMOU01065186.1:0-10666 GCA_900312585.1 Malacocephalus occidentalis | reverse complement strand
AGGGAGGCAAAGAACAACCAAATCACACAATCAAAATTAGAGTAACTGCAAAAAAAAGTCCCATGTGCTGCACAAGATGGACGCAGTGCAGAATAGCTATAGAAATCACTGGGAAAATTGGGTTACGTTTTTTATCAAAAGTTGCCCAAAGAGATAAACCTGGTTATAGATCAGCTGCACAAATTGAGCTGTCATCTTCTGCTAGTTTAGAAATCTATACCTGGAGGATACACCTGGAGACTGTGCGGCCACATGATCCACAGCAGGACTACAACCCAATGCTGGGTGTTCTTTGGTGATCCCTGATCAAATACAAGTTAAGCTTTTATTTTGTCGGACATTTGCTTGCCCGAGAACAAGAATCAACTACCAGACGGACTACTATGAAGTGGGGACTCCAGACAGTGCTCTTTTAAACAGCAAGGGGAGCACCTTAATTCCAGTGATAGATGAATGAATAAATGAATTGCTAATTTTGTTTCTTCAGCGTCAAGTGGGAATGAACACAGAGGAAGATGGGTCAGTTTTCTGTTGAATTATTTAGGAACATTTGAGAATGCAGAAATGAGTCTGCTGTCGTCACTGCAATTGTTGACATAATGAGAAAAACGTAATCGCTACGCTTCAGCATTTGCGAATTCAGTGTGATGGGAGGCCTACAGCGGAAGTAGAAGCAGTTCCCGCAAACACCTCCCCTAGAAGCGTTGCCAGTTCCATGGAACAGTTTTTAATGCATGCACCAAAACTTGTGCAGCATTAATGCCATTACAAGAGATTGTGGCTTTTGCAGAATAGAGATCCCTTGGATGGACACACACACACACACTTTTCATTTCAATTATTCTTGTGGCTATGCAGCTATCACCAATTCAATAGTCACCGTTTCTAGTATTCCCATGTAACTGAAAAGCAAGATATTCATATGCATCTAAATTATGATTTGTACAACCAAAAATATATTCTTCACCCAATCATCTGAATGAATGAACGAATGAATGAAATCCAGCTATACGGTCTGATTGGATTACACAAACTCAACATATCAAAGTTAACCGGACTGACGTTCACATACGACATTTGCAATGGCCTGTTTTTTTCTTGTTCCATTATTACAGTAATAATATGCATGCTCATGCAGAGATGAGATGCAACAGAAAAAAAGATGGGTGAAAAGTCCCATTGCCTCCAGCTGTGAAATAGCAGTATCATCGTTTGCCACCACCCAATCCCCTGGTAGCAGTGCCCTGCTCCCCGTCTTGGGAGGGCTGGGGTTATGCGCTAGCTCTACTGGCATAACTGGCGGTCAAAATACTGCAACTTCACGGGGAGGAAGGCATTGATTGGGTACGGCTGCTAAGCAACTGACTGAAACATGTTATTGACCAAGTTGGCATACGATCGATTTTAATTCAACAATGTGTGCATTGTGCGTCTATCCATGTATCCCTCGGCCTATGCATTGGTCCAGCGGTACGGTGTTCTGTGCTGTTTGAGGGGCGATGCTGACGGTGAAACCTGCCTGGATACTCACATTGATGCTTTAATCATGACTGGTGGCCACAATAGTGGGCTGGCTTGCTAGGCGGCCAGCTCCAACAAATGGCTCACTCAGTGCACTGTATCAGAACATCAAGTAGGAAGAATCGATGGATAAAATGCAGAAGTCTGCTGAAGGGACCTTTTTTGTTTTTGTCATAATGCCTCAACAAGCATCATCATCATCATCATCATTAGAGGGGCTAATAATACGCTCAACGCAGAGCTTGCATCAATGCTCGCCTCCATACGTCCATTCGTTTCCCGGAGGGGGATCTACATCCTATAAAGTATGGCTGGCAGATCAGTCCTGGCCCAACACTGGGAGCCAGTGGTCGCCACACTGACACGGAGACAAGAAAATGGTCAGTGAAGCTAGCGAACATTTTGACCATGTCAAACGAATCGCTGCACACACACCACCACAGACGACAAACGACATACAGGGACACCATTAGAGAGCATGCCAACCCGGCTAATGTGCTTTACCTCAGGCGGTGTGTCGAACCGAGTTCCCTGAAGCGGCCATGTTCGGAACCCCTCTCTCTCTCCCTCCTTCCTCACGAACCTAACCCCTCCGAGGGTCTTGCGTCCCTCCTCAGAAGCAGAAATTCCCAACAGAATTGCGGGGTCGTTAGAGAGAGATAGCTCACAAATCACATCGGTCCGGGTCGTCCAAAGGGTTTTGACTCATACAGTAGCGGCGTCTTACAGCGGGAGGCGGGGGGCTGGTCCCCGGCGCAGTGCAGCCTAGCCGCGGTGTAGGGCGGGATGACAGCCCGCTACCATAACCACGAACATCCAGCAACGAGCTCTTCTGCGTCTTGTATTCGGCGCTTTCTTTAGCCGACGTGTATCTGGCGTGTAGACAACACAGTGCGGGGCATGTAGGGTGCTAGCACCGCTGGCAGGCTCACCAGTATAGTTCGTAGAAATTTAAAGGGCGAGAAGCTAACACTCTAGCTAGCTGCAAGCTAGCGCGCTAGCGAACTCAAAACGCTGGCGTTCGCGTTTGGCGGAGACGTCCGCCCGCTGCAGCCTGACGACGGCGAGCAGGGAGGCCTGCTGGACAACACACGCAGCGGCCGAGTCTGAACACAGAACTACCGAGGCTCGGTTATTAGGACACGGACGTCTCTCGGTTCCGGCGCCCGGTTGATCTCCGCGACACCGAGCAGCAGAGAGCACGATGCGCGCTCCCGTCACACAAGCACGGGCCGCGCGCTCCCTAATGATTCCCCACAAAATGGCCGCCCAAACAAGTCGATGTCCGGCGGCGCTCCCCACGACGTCTGGTTATTGTATGCTCCCAAACTAGCGGCAGGCCGTGATTATCCACGTCTATCCGTGTCACTAGGCGACCGATGGACCAGCTCGGCGAGCACCCATGGGTGCTCTTCTTCGTGCTACCAGGGGCTATGGTATGGTCACAAGGAGATGGGTGCTCAGCGAGTCTCGCTATTCTGGGCAAATAAGGCTTAAACTGCCAATGCGGTAACCAATCATGTGTTCGTTCACCTTTCGGGTGTGAATCGGCAGCGTGTGTTGGGTTTGATCCCAGTCAGTCTATTACAATATAACGAGCAGACCAGTGTCGCTTTGGGTTCATTAAGGGGTCAAGAGGAGCGGTCGGTCTAGTGAGTCTCTAATACAGAGATATCGGGTGTGTGACCTTGCACATGATCTGCATAATCATCACATATATGTTATATGTAACGCTGTAAATAAGTTAGTTGAAGTAAGAGTTGTATTCATGTTTAATTTGGGACAACCATTATTTCGCGAGGCTTTTATTTGGTAAACAGCGCCATCTACTCGTACGGCGGGAGAGTATGACGTTGTGGGTTGGCATTGGAATTACACGGAGCGTAAAGGGACGTGCTATAGTCTCGGATTATTCACTTCAGAATGTTTATACTTTTATCTTACCGTGTAATTAACTTATGACTTTAGCTGACTATCTTGAACTTAATCTATGATCTGAGAATGATCAAAAAAGTACATTGTTGGCATTAAATTGGCATGCTTGTGTTATCACTGTCAATGCCCGTCATTCCACTGTCATACTCTGTTGCAGGTAATATTTTATTTCATTGTTCGTTTGTGATGTTTTATTGCATAATTAGATGTCTTCTTGAGCATCTCATCACATAACCTATTCATATATCTATGAATCTATGAAAAGTACATGTAGGCACTAATACGGTTTGAACAAGCCTTAATTATATTAATGGTATATTCTTGAATTAACAGGCTGGATGAAGTCATCACAAGTCCAGGCAGGGGGCTAGTGGGGACCCACCTCAAAGCACTGAGGTACACACACCAATTGAAATAATGTGCCTTGAGAAGCTAGTCATATCCCAGATGAACCATCATCTACTCTTAATTAGATATCTTCCATTTTGCCTCCTGGTCAAAGGAATCAGACCCTGGACTTCCTGACCAACAGGTCAGGGAGTCCCATTCTGCTGCACCTTAGTGATGGCCTCATGAGACCAACACACGCTCCACTATCTGGGTGGTCTCACATGGACCAAAAGGGATTCCAACAGGTGGAACCTCTAAGATAACTGGTGCCTGCAATGTTCTGCCACCAAGTAACTCAAGCACATTGGACCGTAGGCCTACCCAACACTAGTCACTCTTGGCAAACACCGTTATGAAAATAAAAAGCATTGCAAAGACTTTCAGACAGTTAGACTAACCTGCCCAATGGCCCCCTTCTTTGAGTTTAATATCCCTAGAATGAAGGGTAGGAAAAGCTGTCTCACAGACAAACATGTTTTGACAAGAATTTTATTAAAAAACAAAACAAGTCTGATCCCTTAATATTTATAAGTTTAACTTCAGACTTTTCCGCCCCCCCATCAACTGAAACTCTATATCAGGTTACAAATGTCTGTTCCATTCTCAGCAAGACTGAACATTGACTCAAAACGTTTGCAAGGTCAAATCTAGATGTCAGAGACCAAATGAGCAACATTAATACAACTTAAGGTCATGGCTTCCATGACAGTTAAGCATTCCTGGACAATAGCGCTAAATGAGTAGCACAGTATCAAACACAATTAATCACAAAAGAAAAGGGGCAATCAAATAAACAGGCCACAGTACGCACACAACTTTACCCCGTCCTGAAATCCTCGCTGTAGAAGCTTGTGAAATCCAATGCAAGCAGGACAAATATGTTCCCCAATTGGATGTCAGCTGCTTGGAAACATTCGGTTTGCTGCTTGTCGAACACACGGCATTGCATGGACAACAAGAGGAAAGTGGAACAGCACATGTTGCCATTCTGATGTGTGGAAAAAAAACGGATGTACAGGGTGTTTCAAAGTCTGTTTAGCATTGGCAGTGCTGTCCAAGGCTCATTTCTTCTGTTTGGGAGGTGGTCTACAGGGTGGGAAATGGGGAGGAAAAACAGCATATGGCAAAGTAAAGAGACAAAATAAATGTGCCCTTGAAAAATGAACTACAGCATTACAAATCATGCCAAGTGACAATTTTTGACATTAAAATCACTGACCATGCCAACATAATTGCCAGATTTTATCCAGAGATATAAAGCCTTCAGATTTAATGTATAGTACAAAAATACAGTTTGTGTAATCAGACAAAAGGATCTACTGTTCAGGCCAAGAATCAGTAAAGAATTACTGTGATAAGAGCCAACAAGAAACAGTGCCTTAAATCTCTGCATGGGTAAGATTCAGTCATCACTATAGTCATTCATACTTTGTGGTATTCATTTTGTTTTACCTGTAAATGCCCACGACGACGGCATGATCTCTCTCGTACGGCTCTAGCGTGAGCTGCTCTTGTGGCTTCATGTTCTCAGCTCCCATCTTTTTCACCTCCGAGGCAAACACTGCTTCTGGGGCCGCCGTTGAGTCAATGCAGTTAGCCTGAAGGGGTAAAGGCGCAGGGTTCCGTTTTATTCATACATTTTCCAACCGACGGGGAAACTTGACTATACCCCACACCATTTAAAAACACTGAATTAAATACATTGCCCATTCCCCCTTTCTGCATAAAGCCCTCCCCAAACACTGAATTGGCAGGCCCAATCGGGTAGGGAGTTTCAAGTTCACGCTGGAGGAAGCTACGTCACAGAATTACAGAAACAAATGACAGCAGCCAACGTTCAGAAGGGTTTTAGTCCCATCCTACCTTGATGGAGATGACAAAGTGTCCCCCATTCTTCAGGAAGTTGTGGGCATTTAGAGCAACAATCCGTGTCTGGTCAGGCTGGGCAACATCAGCAAAAATGACATCGACCATACCTAAGAAAACAAGATGAACAGTCCATGACAGATGCTCGGATCACGCGCACGGACGGACGGACACACACAGGGATGGACACATGGACATGTTGATTAACACAGTAAAGCTGTGTTAATTATTATTTGAAATAATATAAAACTATTTGAGCACATGTTAAATACATGTGCTCAAATAGGACTTGACCTGGTTTTACTGCACAAGCTTGACAAAACAGCCATCAACACTCTGGTGTACCGGACTGGCCACCATGAAGCCTGTGGCTAGTTACTTACCAACCAGCATGCGGTATTTGTGTGGGTGACGGGCATCCTCGATGATGGGGATGATGTTGGTCCTTTTCTTTGCCACATTTAGGAGGTCACGGCCTGACCGATGGGAGAACTCTACAGCGTAAACCAGCCCTTCCTGTTCACATACAAGACGTGTCACCCACATTGATACGGGCATTACCCTTCACCCAACAAATGAACAGCCTGGTTCATCCGCCTTAACTTTTAGCAGACCGTGTGAAAAGCCTCATTAGTTCAAAAAAGAAACAAAAGATGCTTACCGGTCCAACAATATCAGAAACATGAGACACTGTAGTCCCAGAGGCAGCCCCCAGGTACATGACCTTTGCCCCCGGCTTGATGTGAATCTGATCCACGCCTCCCAAGATGGCTGCCGCCAGTTTAGATCGGAACGGATTCCAGGCACGATATTCAATCTTGGTTTCCCCTTCCTGAGACAGAACACAATGTGCAAGGGTAAACATAACATAACATAACAGCACTGGTAGACTCGTTTCAATGTTAGGCAGAGGCACCCAGGGGGTCCTTCGACATGGGTTAGTGGTCAAGTTGTCCCAGTAGTGAGTGATAACGTTGTTTACCTCAACACTTATCCTCTTTTCACCATAAACTGATTCTCCCACTGCCATGTTCTTGGTCACCAGAGCATCTTCCTTGCCTCTGCAGATGAACACTCCTGGTGGGGACAAAACATTGGTTTAAGCACACCATTCATAATTCATCCCCCGCGACACAAATGTTTTGTTGATGTGGGCAAATACAAATTAATTCGCATTTTTGACTGCTTGACCGTGCCATGGATTCACATAATTTGTTGTATAAAGCAATACAATGAAGCCCTAATAAGTTCTCGCCTTCATGCCTGTGTGGCTCCACCATGACTTTCTTTCCTGCACCAAAGCCCCCTCTTCCGCCTCCCCGGCCACCACCTCTAGGGGTGCCTCTGCCGCGCCCTCTGAATCCACCTCCCTCTGGCGACCTAAAGCTGCCACCTGTGGAAAGGACAACATGTAAATGAATCAGCAAAACAACATCCTTTGTGAATGACATTTGGGAAAATATGAACACATGTGTAGTCTTTGTGTTTTAGTGCTTCAAATAATACTACGGTTGATGCAATAATGATTATACCTCACTTAAAACATGTTTTTGGATCATTGAAAAACAAGTTGTCTGAACAAACATATCAGAATTTAGGATATAAATACGCACTCTAACAGGATCAATCTAGTCAGGATCGTTGGGTGTGTTTGAATAGGGGAATACATTTGCCATGTTGCGTTTCATGAGTATCTGAAACAAGTCTTATATTTGGGGGATTTAGCAGGCACAGCATTTGATGAAACGCCAGCACACCCACAGACCGCATGAGAAGCGTGCCTGTGGCTGACGTACACTACTACCACTAAAACTACAAGGGTCTTCACCGGGTACCATCAGCGCCATGTGTCAAGCAGTAGTGCTTAAGAGGAGCCAGCCCGATGTTTACCTCCTCGTCCTCTGAAGCCTCCCCTCCCGCGGTCTCCGAAGCCCCCTCTCCCGCCGCGGTCTCCTCCGAAGCCTCCGCGGAATCCTCCCCGGCCTCCACGGTCACCACGGGGGGTGAATCCTGAGAACGAGCAGCTGGGTTTCAGAAACTCTACACGGCATCGAGACACGTTTACTCTTTGTTAAATAATACATCATTGTTAAATGATATGCCTAATCAAAATGGGTCAGAACAGTTTAGAACCAATAATATATGGTTCTTCGTGAAGTGAAAACATGGGGTTCGGCTCCTAACATCCGTACGTGTATGTACGACAACGGTCGGCCTTTAACCAATCGGCGGATTCGTATTATATATTCATTACTCAACCAATGCTTTTATTAGACCAAGAGTCTAATGTCGCACAAACATTAGCCTAGCATGCTTAGCTTAGTGCACGTGTCTCTCCTACACGAGGGCTGCACGAGACCTCCGCACCAACACGGTTATCAATAGGATCGATAATACTAAAACCTTTGGTCGTTGTTAGAGATGAAGTTCCGATGTCGTGGCTCAAATACGAAAATACAGATAGACACGTGTACTTTAGCTGCACCTCCGGCCTGCTACCAGTAGTACTACTACTGCTGCTGCTAGTACTACTGTGCTAACAGTAGAAAACATTAATATCTCCGGCCCGCTACTGGTACTACTACTGGGTATAAAACATCGCGCGCGTTTCATTCTAACCGTTTTTAAAACGTACAGCATACTGCACCCTAGTAAAACGGGTCCTTAATAATAGGATAAAGCGCGTCTCATTACCTGGTCTCATGTTGATCTGCTCGGGAAGCTGCTCGAGCCTCAAAACGATGCGCACGCTCTGGTTCTCTCCTGCAATAAGGTTCTCACAGCAGCGCGTGCGCGGACTGTACATGTGGTCCATGTGTACCCAGGATGCACCGCGGGAAGCATCCGGATCGTCTGGAGTACTGTAGTATGTTGCCCCCTTCTGTGGCGGAGGGGTCGATACCCACAGGGGCGGAGGGGCCGATATGTACCACGCAATTCACCCCAGAAATCCTCATATTTTTAGACAGCTGTTGTATATTTTTACAAATGCTTTGCTCTATTTATATTTTTTGAATCAACCAGAGAAAATATCCAGAATAGCAATATACCACTATTTTCAACTTCTCAACAACACAGACTCTGTGTTAATATGACATGAATATGATTCATGCCTCATGTTTGAATAATACACAAAGATACATTTTTGCTATAAATATTCTATTCTATTATATAGACGACAATTCTTGTTGTGCCATTCTTTTTTGCAACCCTTATTCCATATGTCCATATTCCTTATTCCATATGTCCATATGTCCATATTCCATATTCCAAGTGTGCTGAAAAAAGCAATGAGCATCAAGGCGGTGGACTGGTAGAGGATGGGGTTGGTAGGTGTTCACATTCCAGTCCAGTAGGTGGTGTGTATACTCGGCCATTACAGGGACAGAAGAAGCAGCGTAACATGGGCGTAACCTATCTCCAGGGGCGTAACCTACCGCCTAACGTTGCTAAACGGCAGCCTGTCAGTGTTGAAGATATCCTCACTCGCAAAGCGTCTTCACAGCCTCGGGGACCAGGTTTGTAGTTTTCTCCAATTCATGTGTAATGTGTAATGTCATTTAGCCAAACCGGCATTAAGAGCCATACTAGCATTTCCAAAACATAATGGAAACATTCAAACTACCGTGACACTGTGAAGCCTTCAGACTGGTATGGTTGTACACATGGTCATCGTGAAGCCTTCAGACTGGTAGTGCATGGCTGTACAGCCATGGTCCATATCTGGGAACATACCTGTGAGAGAATTTAACGATTTAGGTTGCTATTCAATGACCACGACTAAAGCTGTGTTAGTTAAGGTATGTTTCAATGGTTTATCTTAAATGGCATCCAGACGAGGACCTGGGGAAGTCACATAATGAACTGTTTAAGAAGTGTGTGTGTGTGAGAGAGAGAGAGCGCGCAAAGTTTCTTTTTGAGCGCCTCAACATGTGTGATTCTAAGGGTTCCCCCAGGGTTCAACAACATGAGCTAAGAACACATGACATCCAGGGGAAGCGTCTTACTGTGGGGCCATTTCTCTGTTCCAATATTGTCTGTCTGCACTCAACAGTGGGCCACCCACCCACACAATCAGATGGGTGCACAGCCTCCCCCAACAAACGGTTGCTCTCTTCCGTTTAGTGAATAGTGTGAAGTAGGTCCTGCTGATGTTATCATGCCTGGAGTATTACTATTATTATTACCAAGCGTATTAAGAAATACAGGATACATGGATACTTAGTGTGGAGAAATAATCAGAATTGTAATCTTAAATGGTGTGTGCGCGTGTCTCTAGAGAGCAGATGAAGACTGTGGCAGTGGCCGGAGGGGGCATCGGCGGCTTGGCAGCAGCTTACTACCTGTCCAAGTGTCTTCAGGTTACCAAGGTAACACACATACTCCTGCATCTCACACACATTCATGGCCTTTGATTGACATTTGTATTTTTTAATCTGTACCCGTAGTAGTGATTATCTGCATCTAGCAGATAGTCTAGTCCAGGGGTCGGCAACCTTTATTATCAAAAGAGCCATTTAGCCCCCTCTTCCGCCAAAGAAAAATAGTCTGGAGCCGCAAAACATAACACACCTTATAAACTTTTTTACCTGTTACAGATTTTACCTGTTACAACCACAGAATACAACATAAACAGAACTGCAGTGTGCATGTGTAGGCGTACTTTGAAATAAATTAAACAGTGAACTATGGAGGCCTATTTGAGGCCTATATTTGTGTAACATTAAAATAAAAACTAGCCCACTTTAATATAAATAAAACATTTATCTGCAGCTTAGCAGCTTTAAAAAAGTAAACAAATTAGGAACGTTTGTGACATCCATTTCAGTGTGCTCTCATCCTCTTTGGGTTTCTTTCTCAGCCAGCAATCAATTGGAGCACCTGAACATACAAAAAAAAAAATCAGCTCCGGGTCTGAAATAAATGTTTTTTTCTGAAAAATAATACGCTATTA
>OMOU01065184.1:0-14020 GCA_900312585.1 Malacocephalus occidentalis | reverse complement strand
TAAGAGAGAGGGGGTGTAGCCTGAACTCTTTTCATTCAGATATAGACACATCACTCATACTTCACCAAACCATCTAAGCTCATCCACCAGACACAAAGCACGGACCGCAGCCACAACAAGGGAAACACGTAACCAGAGTCGAACACTCAGAGAAATGACAACAAACCACCCGTTCATGCGTTTACTCGTTGTCTTTAGACTTGCACCCCACCATCGGATGACCCTCGAGAGCAAAGGTCAATACTCGGATAAACGGGAATGATGGACCCAGAGTCCCACACCTGCCCCAGCGGCTGCAGTCAACCTAAACGCGACGCCCCACAAGAACCCACTTCTATTCGGTTCGGTATCGACCAGATACTCGGCGCTGGTGGTGTCGGTGGGGGCTCAGAACCACCAGATGTTCTCTTGAGGAGGAGGAGGGGCACCACCAGCACCAGGCCCGCCTTGGACCTCACCGGTCACTTCCCCCCCGGCGGCGGGACCTATCATCTCGCGGGGTCGGTAGCAGCAGCAGCAGCAGCAGCAGGTGGTGCCCGGGTGACGGTCGCACCTTTCGCCTCCCCGTCCGGTTCATTCCACGGGGTGTCGCTGCCGTACGAGGAACCGCGTCCGTACCGACTCCACTTCACCCCGAGCCCGGGAGAAGTGATGCGCATCCCCGCGCACAGGCCGATCGTTCCCGCGCCGCCGGTTCCAGTGCCCGGTGCGACGGCCCGGCTGGGTTTCGTCCCGTGGACGCACAGCAGCCAGCAGTTTGCCAAAGACCGATTTGCAGGTATATTAAGACCATGTCGTTTTACATGTCAATATCGCTTTGTTTTCGACTGAGTGTTTTAGTTCATATGTACGGCCTATTGTGTCGACTTGTTTTAAGTCCCATTTTGTAAGCTTGCCCAAACCTTCGAACATGAACGCAAAACGTATTGGTCTGCATACTTTTCTTTTTCTTTTGTTGATCATGTCAACTCACAACAGTGACACGAAACGTGATAAAATAGCGTGATAAAAAGATGAATTGATCATATTTTAGGCTCAAAACACATTTGCATGCGTAAATGGTTGAAACATGTACCTTTGCTTTGCGTGTTCGATGAACTATTTTCAATAATCAGACCGCCTATAATATCTAACACAGGATAGCCTATCATAATGCAGTTCAAATAATGATCAAATTCTTATATGTTTAACGATATGTTTGGACCCTGATGTTATTTTATTTCCCATATATTTGTAAAAGTATCGATTGATACTATTACTGGATATGTTCAAATAATATGTTATCATCGTGTATATAGTGTAGGCCTATACAATTAATTAATTACACACAAATATTGAGCTGCGTAAAAAGGCGCGTAAGTATCTCGCCTTAGTAAAAACCCACCCCCCATATTTTACAGGCAAATTTTGTACTTCTCAAAACTACATCTCCTGTGTGTCTCCTTACCCGGACTCTCTTATCTCCTCTCCCTCCCTTCTTCCTCAGCTCATCTGACCTCCTTCACAGTGGTGCGCCGTGTGGGGCATCCCTACCAGAACCGCACGCCGCCCAAGAGGAAGAAACCGCGCACGTCCTTCTCCAGGCAGCAGATATCGGAGCTGGAGAAGCGCTTCTACCGCCAGAAGTACCTGGCCAGCGCCGAGAGGTCCGGTCTGGCCAAAACCCTCCACATGACGGACGCACAAGTCAAGACCTGGTTCCAGAACCGCAGGACCAAGTGGAGGTGGGCGGTAGACCAACTACTCGGCCTTATTATGCAAAATGGATGGGTTTAAGAAATTGATTTGGCCAAAATAAAGCAAATGACACCCTTAACATCAACGGTTAAAGTAAAAATAAATGAATAAAAGAATAACATGAAGGAAGTGTCATGCAGACACATTATTAATCGACCTATTCAAACACTGTTGAATTACAGAATAATATAAGCCTATAGTAGCCTATTTACTAAATCGTCATACCTAATTATTAGGCCAACCTACTAGTATAATGCATATCCATAGGCATATCCATTATTATTATTATTGTTGTTATTATTATTTATATTATAAATGATAATAATGATAATAATAATACTAATCTAGCCTATGTGAATACCATAATGTCTATATATGTTACATACATTATTATTAGCCCTGTCACTTGAAATAGGCCTATAAGAAATTGTGACTTAAAGCCTACTGTCGTCCCCTCTCTGAAGACGTCAGACGGCAGAAGAGCGGGAAGCGGAGCGCCAACAGGCCAACCGGTTGATGGTTCAGCTCCAACACGACGCCTTGCACAAGAAGTTGCACCTCGACTCGCTGCCCAGCGACCAACTACTCCGCGGCCACAACCCCCCACTCTTCCCCGTGCAGAGCCTCTCTTCCTGGACCCTGGAGGCAGACGACCCGCTGCCCAGCGCTTGAGGATCGCAGGGGCGTTCGCAGGCGGAGGAGCCTGGGGTGGCCACACATGCCCCCACAATACAAAAAAATGTCACCCCAAATACTCTTGACAGTTGATAGGATTTGAACTTGTCAATCACAATCTAACTTAGCCTGGCAACTCACTGATGAACACTGGATCAGTACTGAGCCGTCTTCATGTGGAATGTCTAGTGGACCTGACAGACTGGTATTGGTATTCATAAAAAAATACGTTGCCAAACCAAAGGAGGAATATACAAGTAATATGCAAACGTTTTTATACGCATGGAAGTGCAGATATGTGCGGCATACTTTTCTATCTCTCAGGGAAATTACATATGAACCTTGGGGGGAAAACTACACATTTTAATTGAATTTTAATGGAAAGACTTGGACAAAACCTACGATGCATGGGATGTAAAAATTGCCATTTGATATTCTACCATTTAAAATTACCCTGCGCCCTCCTTGAGAATACACATCTATACTACAATTCAACTTGTTTTTAAAATAGTCAACAGGTTACATCGACATGTAGATCTACTAACATTGCTAGATGGACTGCGAGTAGCCATGCAAGAGCTCAAGTACCACTGTCAGTTATGAATCTTAAAATAAAGTCTTCACCTCATTGAAAGCTATGCCTCTGCTTTGACATGCAAGACACCGCTCAGTCTACGATCACAGAACCAGGATGGGGTCTCAGAAACACTTTCTAAAATCAAGTGTTTACACAAGACCAAAAGCATTTTTCTTGAATAATCTTTATTGTATTAAGTGGATAACTGCACATTCGAAGTAACAAACGCAAAACTGGTGCAGTCGGCATTAAGTTCCAAAATCTTTGCTATATACGATATATTGCGAAATACAAAAATACAGTGAAGAATTGATTCGCATGACTGACAAACAGGGCAAAATGATAACCCGACAGTCAAAGCAAAATAAAACCGGGCCTGGAATGGTTGAGTACATGCAGCTGTCACCAGTCATTACAATGTAACAAAATGACCGTTTTGAGTGTCCAGCAGTTTCGTTGTCAGATTCACTTGGGACGGAAATATCACCTGCCTCATCAAGCATTCACAACCCCGTGCACTCGGTCGAACAAAGCAGAAAAGAAAACCAGTACAAGCAAAGATTGAAGGACTCGTGCACAAGCGCCATGTATTCTATTGAGGGGAGGGGGCAACGTGTCTGACAAAATGTACCCAATTACACATTTGGTAGGATGGTACCGCATCGCGGTCCTTCAGGGATCAGTCCAGCGTTGACTGCTTAAGACATCTGGGACGTAAAGGGGTGGAGGAGACTGGCTGGCGATTCAGTCTCCATCTGGCCACTTCCTTATTACAGACAAGGGCATGAGTGCGTGAGGTCTGAGTCAATTTCTTCAATAGTTAATTAAAAAAAAAACAAGGCACTGGGAGACAGCCTTCATTGTTTCAGGAACCATTAAACAATAGGATACGTTTTTATTTACAGAAATGCCAATCGTCCCTAGCGCCCTCTGTGTGCACACAGTGGAAGTGCGGCAGCGTCGACGACAGGTGGACTGGACGTCTGACCGGTGGTGTGGAGGCCGCAGCGTCACGTCAGGAGGGTTTGAAACATAGCGATGTGTGTGGAGTTTTACTTTTACTCTTTCAATGTTTGTTTCCACTTCCAAAGTTCTTCAATGATCTAGAAAGACAGAGACAAGACATTACACACGGGAACACGACCCACGCAGACACAACGCGTACACCAAGTATTTTTAAACCGTTTTAAAGAGTACATGCATGCGTACCTTGCCGTCCGTCACTTTGTAGGCGTTCTTCATCAAGTTCTCAAACTTCGGCTGGGCCTTGGGGAGTACCCTTCCCTGCATCGATGAAAGAAAGACATTATTGATGATAGACATTATTGTTCAGAGTTGGTTCCACGCATTGATTTATTTGTGACGGCTTGCTATAACACCAGCACTGACACGTCAAATTGTTCCTCATATTTTGTGTCACTATTCTATTAGTCAAAGGGTGTTCTCGTTGTGCGGTCACTCGCTGAGGCTGGACCGACCTTCTTGACGAAGTCTGCCAACTGCTCTTTGACCTCGTCCATGGTGGGAGTTTTCTTGGGAGTCTTCGGTGTTCTGGGGCTCTTGCCGTCCTTGTTGGGAGTTTTGGGCTACAGAAAATTGGAAACATGGCAAGTGAGTTATTGTACGTTCATCATTTGTAGCACACGGTCATTTTACAGATGCTTTCAACCAAAAGCGATGCGTGGTGAATTCAGATCAACCAGCCGGGGCTGGTTTAGGTTGGACATTTGTCTCAGTGGTCCCTTTAAAGCGCTCGGCACCGCCCGGCCGAGGACATACACAAACCAGAGAGTCGCTGTATGCGGCCGTTGCACACCGGCCCCGCACGGGGAAGCAGAACCGGTCGGCTTAATAGACCGCAAGGTGGTTAGGGCACCCATGTGGGCAAGGCGGGGATCGACTCCAGTAATGTTCATCTGGGCATACAAATATAAGGAAATGCAACCGTTGCAATCGTGGCTACGGCCGATACGATTGCCGTTTGAATGATACCTCTGCAAGGGGAGTGAGCGTTGACCTACCTGGTTCTTGGAGGGTGTGCTGGGCTTGGGACTCTTGCCGTTCTGTGCGGGGCTCTTGGCTTTGGCCGCGGGCTTGGCCTGCATGGAGAACACATCAAAAAAAGATAAATAAAGAGTAAAGTGGGAGAGGAGAGGACAAGACTAGCCAATAACCACTACCAAATAAACAAAAGTGTCAACTCTGCATTTTGAGGTCACATCTTCATTGTACTGTCCCACCATGCAGACAAGACCAGTTTGGACGAGGGTACAACTCTCCAGGTTGAGGGTGTCGGGGATGGATTATATATTTTTGTTAAATGCCCATGACATACATTTGAATAGGTGACGTGCAGCAAAAATGTGCATGGCTGTACTCACCGGGACGGGAGACTCCTCCATGTCGTCGCTGAAGAAAGACAAACAAAAAAAAAAGATGACTACATGATAGGCTTGCATAGACTAGTCGACGTTAGGACCACAAGTTGACTCCTGCCAAGAGACAGCAACTAGTCGTTGGCCACGTGATTTCACACGCCGCAGAAGAGAGGTTTTGTGGCAAACACAGACTTGCATATCAAGTGTGTGTACAAGTACTTCTCAAGATGAAACCCGCGGGTGACACGCAAAACAATACGAGGTAATTTGCGGTTGATATTTTAAGATGCGGGCCGGACCAAATATAATCTCTGTATAACGAATACTAGTCACCGGTTTGGGAGGGGTGGATGCCCAGTATTTCATATAGGCTACAATATTAGCCTCCATTATTATTCAATGGAACGGGCGGCTTCATTTTTGGCTAAATTGTATTTCCTTGATTAGGCCACCTACCTTTTAAAATATATCATTTGGGCCATTTCTCATGTATGAAATGGCCCAGAAGAATCACTTTCAACATAGGCTACTTGATGAAGCATATCCAAATGATTTAAAGAGCGTGAAATGATTCCACCCCAACCATTTTTGATCATGATGAGACGTTTTCACAGGACATCGTTATTATTATTATTATAGGATATGCAGGTTCAGGTCGGGCTGCGGATTCTGGTTAAATGTGCAGATATGGGGGGGGGTCTTGAAAATCAGACGTGTGCAGGACTTATGATTCAGGGCTTGAATTTCAGTTACATTCTTGTTACAATAAAAAAGGATGCTCTTATAATTTGGTTGTGCTGGCGTGGACTGCACATGCGTTGAGTCGTAGGCCTATGCCAAATGAATGTGTTCCTCCCTATATAATTGCTGACACCAAAAGACATTTTGAATGCTGGAATATATGTTCATTACATAATGTAATAAGCCATTGCTTTATTTCTTTTGGACAGCCCTTCTGTCTCTGCGTGATTTGTGTGTGTGTGTGATGACGTCAAAGGTTTTTTCAGCTTCATAAAAAGGTTGAAGGAATGTTTAGTGAACGATGAAGTTTTTACTCACTCATCATCCTCATCCTCCTCGTCATCCTCATCCACCTCGCTGCCCTTCTTTAGTTTCTTCTGCAGGTGGGAAAGGAGGTCATTAGGTTCATTCGGTGAGTCAGCAGCAGCTGGTCTCCATGGCAATGGGCCACACAAACCTGACTCTTGGCCACAGGTGAGGACGCCGGTCTCTTCTTGGATGCCGGGGCGTCTTCCACCTCCTCCTCCTCCTCCTCTTCCTCCTCCCCGTCGTCGAATGACTGCTCACCTTCCATGACTAAAGATGGACGACAGCAATGGGGCAAACTTAACCAATAGACCACCTTGGGTAGGACGGAAATCATATCTTATGATAAGTCTTGTTAGTCCTATGTTATCTCTATGATAACATAGGGTAAACTACATTTACAACTAGGTGTGGTTAGGGGCATCTTGCCCCAGGATACCTGCTCGGTCCAGTGCAGGTGCCTGGAGCAAGATGCAGGGCGGGCTTCGAACCCAGAACCGTTTTTGGTGTAGGCTCTACATGATTCAACACAGAGGGGTTACGTACTGACGAGGTGCTGCCCGCTGATGTGGATGGGACCAGAGCCGGCCTTCAGGCGGAACACAGCAGGGGGCGTGATGGTGAAGCCCCCCAGACACACCTGCGACCCACATGTCACACATCAGTATGGGAACACTTTATCCATGGAAACACTTTATACAACACTTTTAGCAAGTACATGTCTGACAGAAAGGAGCATGGTGGTTAACTGCTACTAGTACATTGTCTGGGGAGAACCAACTTAAACCATGTTTAAGATCAGAGGTGAATACTAATGCAGAAAAACTATTATGGCAGGGATCATGTACATCAAAATAAACCTGACAGGGTTCTACCCTGACAAGACCAGCCTACTAGCTCCCTCCTGTGGCCATGGTGTGTACAACAGGAGTCGGCGAAGATTATCAAGGCTGCACATTAATAATACATTTGATGTAAACATGCCAAATTTTATTACATGTGAAATGTATGTAGAATTCACAATACACATTGTAATTAATTCAAAGCTCTATTTTTAGGATAAGATTTGGATAATTATTTTTTGTCCCATAGTCAGTGAATTTAGATTTGAGAATTTTATTTGAGATGGGGAAAATAAAATTGTCACATTAAAAACGAAAATAAACATAGCCATCGGTAGAGCAACCTTAATGTAGCAATGAGTCCTCTCAAACATAAGAACATGAGCATTTAGATGCTTTTCTAAGTACTTGGACACCAAGATGAACTAGAAGCATTTTGAAGCAGGCTAACTAAGAGGCAGAAAGAAGGACAGGGAGGTGAGGAGGGTTTGGTGTTGAAAGCCAAGAGATCAGCCCAATGCAACAGACTGGGGTGATGCGGTTTTCTGGCCGTGGTCTACTCACGCTGGGCAGGGTGGAGGGTTTGAGGGAGGCCAGCACCGCCTTGACTTTCTGACCCTCCTCGTCCTGACCTTCGACCTCCACCATCTGCAGTTCGTCTTTGGTGGTTGCGTCGACGCAGGCCTACAGGGGAGGAGAGAACACCTCGTATGTAGGGCCCTATAAAATCTGTTGGTGGTTGGTTTAAACAGCCTCACCTGGCCGAGTTGGGTGAGGCTGCACACCTGTGATACTTTGGCTAATCCATGCCCACCAGGTTAAATCAGCCATCAGCACACACACACACACTCTCTCTCTCTCATGCTAGCAGTTACCACCTGCTCTGTCTACAGACTTCGCAATACACCGTTTATTCAACATCTACCAGTGACTTTTAATCAAGAAGCATCATAGAAATGAAGATTTTTTGCAACATTTGTCTCAGTGGTCCCTTTAAAGCACTGGGCACCACCCGGCCGAGGACATACACAAACCAGAGAGTCACTGTATGCAGCCTTTGCACACCAGAACCACACGGGAAAGCAGAACCAGTCGGCTTAATAGACTGCAAGGTGGTGACTGTTGGCGAGCCTACAAGTTGGGGTACGGGCATCTCTTTAGCGTCATTTGTCTCGCATGGTTACTTGTCTCCATGGTTGAGGTTGCCTGGACCTCGGGGCATGGCCTTTAATGACTTCTAGTTGTTTGCCAACGTGATAACACACGACACCTGTGGTGCTGGCCGCTCACCATTCTCAGATCTAGCTGGTGCTCAAAGTCGTCCTCCTCAGGGTTGAACACAACCTCCTTCCCAGCTTCCAGTTTGCATCCTGAAGGAGAGAAAAAAAAAAACAAGTTGATAGAGGATTAGTACAATAATGAAGAGATGGGCGCAAGAAACATCTGCTTTAGACCAAAACCTCATGCATTACTTTCATTAAAGTGGTTCATGTTGTTTTGTTTTAGTCCAAACATGGATTCTTAACAAACAACCTTTCTCCAATTGTTTGGGCCAAATCTGACAGATATCCAACTTTTCCTAAATCATGTTTATGATGATTGCCTGAGAATTTGTGTTTTACTCCTCACTAGGTATTTGAAAGTATACGCTTGTGGATTACCACTAATCACCATTTAGTATTAGGCTATTGTTATGTTATCAAACCTCAGATACATTCAATGTTTCGAAGAACGTAGGTCAGATTCAGGTGTCAAGCCCACTACTGTGGCGGATGCTGCAAGGCACCTCGCATGGGCTTCAATCAAAGCAATATACGTGTACAAAAGAAACGTTTCGTTTTCCACGTGTAACATATGTAGGGCCAACGCGTGTAGCCTACACGGAATACTTCAGTGGACGCCAGACCCAGGGGGTCTGTAAGAGGAGCGCCACACGTGGTCGCATACGGGAGACACGTGGTGCACGCAACGCGGAATAGCAGCCCTCCAGGCGTATCACACGCACATGTGAACGACGTCAGTTAAAGTAAAACATCAGATGTTAATAATATTACGAATACCAACTATGCATGTCAAAAGAGTGTTTGACAAAAGAAAATCGGTCCAGAAATGGTACACGTTTGTGACTTGGCCCTTAGCCAGTGACCACGCTTAAGACGACATTTAAGTGCAATACATGATGAAAAATAATCGTGTTTTCGTACTTGTGTAACGTAAACCTAGACTCAAGAGGTCGAGGCGCCTGGCTGGGATGTACTGGGCCCGTGGGTTAACTGAGGTGATCCCTCATGTGTGTGTGTGTGCGTGTGGAAGTCGAGAAGCCCGGTGGTCTCTCCCCGACATCGCCAAAGTCTCGACATGGACGCGCGGCGTCTATTTGTGCTTGTAATTCCCCATTAGGTTGTTATGGCGTTAATAACATACAGAAAACTCCGTTGTTGCCGGCATGAAATGTGCACTCAAAGCCGATTGACACACAAGCATGCCGCCATCTTAAATGAACGCCAACACGTGTTCTCCGGGGATATTTAAATACTTCGTCTTCTGATACAAGACGTGAACAAAACGCTATGCCAATTCATACACGATCAATACATTGTCGTTTGCATGCTCTGGCAACTCTATAACCAACCCTGGAACATATTCTATGTCTTTGAGAGTCTGTATGACCCAAGTTATACACTGGATCAATGGTGTGGAAAATGACGCAGAAAACCTCCTTACCGTATAGGAAGTTCTGTGGCGCCATTGTATCGTCCATGCCGTTCATTACGATGTGTTGATGATGGTATATACGTGCTATAGTATGATTGACTGTGTATTAGCTATAAAGCGTCAGCTTGCCAGAAGCTGGAGGGAAGACTAAGGCTGAGGACTTGAAGAGTGACGGCGTGGGGCGGGCTGCTGCACACGCGGGGGGTGTGGATCTTCTTCGGCGCTCAGAGGGGAATGCAAACTCAGACACAACGCTGCTCACTCCCACCTGGTGTCCAAAAGGTGTAAATGTTAATGTAAATTATTGGAAAGTATAAAGCAGGACATTATATTTCGCTATCAAACCCTATCACGTGGACTTGTGGTAACCTAACGATGTGGTAAATCAGGCCTCACCAAAATATATGCTTAACACATGTCGTTCCAACACAGGCACTCTGTACACTAAGAGAAAGAGTTACCATCCATGATGGGTTTATTGCAATACAATACATATGATTACTAAAAGCTGTTTATTTTAATGCAAGAATAACCACACAGGGAATTATAAAATTAAGTGGGGGTTGACCGTGGACTAACTGCAATCAGGGGCAATCAGGGGACGCCTAAACCCCTGATTGCAGTTAGTACACAACTGAGTAAGAGAAAGGAAGGAAAATATAAGGAACTACAACATGAATGGCCAGCTATTGCTACAGCTGGTTTTGCTGACATTGAGACTAAATAGAGTTGTGTTTGGGGCTCCACCTGCATATGGTCCCCTTAATTACAAGGTTGGTCGGGCTAACATAACCAGGATGCTTCATATGTCACATCTAAAATACTTAAAATACTTGTGCAAAGCCAGAACATATAATGTAAAGCGCATACATTTCAGTGTTAACCCTTGCACCTACCAGTAAATTCCATCAGGCGTAATGTCTGTTCATTTGTCAGACTTGTTTATTAATTTCACCATCCGCACATATTTCTATAATCTGGACACATTTGAACAATTCATGAATATTTCCTTTTAAATATCTGAAACTAGGACCGGAATTTGCTTGATATGTGATGTTCTTCCTCCATCCTTGCTTTCATGGTTTATGGGATTGATATAAATAATATATTGCACATTTAGGAGAAATATGTATTACAACATCATTTTTTCTTTTTCATGGTTGTCAATCGCCTAATCTCTGACACAGTGCGACACTATGTGTGAAGTACATTTCTCAACATGAGAAAATATATGAAATACCGTATGTATACACATGGTGGCACAATTTGATATCATTTCAAAGCTGTAATAAAAAAATAATCCAAGACACACGAAATGAACAACAACTAACGTCTTTGAATAAGATAGAGTTGCCATCACCATTGAATAATTGTATTCATTTTATTCTGTCTTATGTACATAAAAGTGACATCACAGATGGACATTTTGCCATACCTTGGATAAGTCTACTAGCAATTCTCTAAGGAAACACTGCAGTAACAAACATCTGAAACTCCAACAAGGCTTTGGCACATATCCCTCCATGAAATATATATTTATATTTATTTATATATATTCTATTTTTTGTCTTTTTTCCCTCTGTCCTCCAATTATTCTGCCACTGTGATTCCCACAATATTGTTGTGGCAACTCTGAATCACACACATTATCATTGAAGAGACGTCTATACTATGTATATGTATATATATATATATATATATATATATATATATATATGCATTCTACTTATTATTTATAAAAACATTGCCATTTCTTTCATGGACACATTGTCCTGGCCTCTTTGACTTGCTAGTCTTTCACGTTTCACATATTTTCAAACATATATTTTCACATATTTTCAGATAGATAATACATAATCCAACACAACACAAAAAGCAACAGGTAGCATGATTTGGCAACTAAAAATACTTGCGTTTCCTTCTATAATTCTACCACACACACACACACACGCACACACACACACACTCATTCTCAAATACACACAGGCACACATTCTCAAATACACAAGCACACACACACACACACACACACACATAGCATACACTCATAAGCACATGCTATTATTATAATTATTAGCAAGGATCAAAATTCACATGCTTTCTACATTTTTAGCATTGAATTTCTGAAGCGTTTACACCAAAACCATCAAGACAAAGCAAGGGCCATGAATATACTGTACAGTACAGGACTCGTAGCAGCAGGATTGGCAAAACATGATGATTACAATGTCACATCAGAGTCTCTTCTCTCTCTCTCTCGTTCCCTCTCTCTCTCTCGTTTTCTCGCCTACATGGGAACACATGGAGACGCAGCCGTTCCCCATCAGCCCTCCGAGACGACCACCCGCAGTTCTGCCTCCACTCCTCACTGTGTGCGAACAGGCGTCGCTCTGAGTGCGCGTCCGCCGGGTGGTGCCTTCTGGTTAGACACAGGCCACACCGGGCTGAAGAGATGTGAGAGGAGCAGGTCTTTTGCTGCTTGAGTTCAGGTAGGCTATTGCGGTGGGCCCGTCTTTTCGCAGAGTCTGAGCGAGTCCTGGCGGTGAGGAACTGCACGGTTGTTGTGCATCGGAGGAAAAGGAGGAGGAGGGGGAGGAGAGATGTGTGTGTACTGCACATATGCCTTTGCACAATGTGTGTGGAGGCTTATTCGCGCGCACACACACACACACACGCACGCACACGCACGCACACACACACACACACACACACACACACACAGGGTTCACATTTCATCCTTGGATGGCTGCCTTAATTTTTGTTGTCTCCTCTCCTCTCCTCTCCTCTTCGCCCCCTCCTCACTCTCTCTCTCTTCTACATCACATTTTCAAACAGCTGCATGGAACTCATCATCATTTCATCCTGAATAGAGAGAGTGAGAAAGAAGGGGAGAAAAAAGAGAGAGAGAAATGGATGGAGATAACATGCAGCCAGAGCATCATAATACATACAGTATAATGTATAGTACAGTATAATATATTGTATTTTGTATCTGCAATGTACTTACTGTGTGTGTGTGTGTGCGTTTGGTGGCTGGCTGGCTTAATTGGCCTCACCTGGCCAATAATAATAATAATAATAATAATTATTATTATTATTATAATAGTAATATAGAACCATATGGCTGCATTTTTATCCATCTCCTCTACCAATACAAGTAATGCAGCCTGGGTGAATAAACACAATATACGTTGCGTGTGTGTGGTCCGGAGGACTGAGTGTTTTTGTGCTGAGCCTTGCACATTTCCCTGTGTGTGTGTGCATGTGTGTGTGTTTTATTCATGAATACGTATGAGAATGTATTCTGGTGTTGGCGGTGCACACACCTCCTGGCAGGCTATGATGAACTCCTCCAGAGTCACCACACCATCTTTGTTCTTGTCCATTTTCTACGAAGAAACCACACACAACACACAGTGCACAACACACAGTGCACAACACACAGTGCACAACACACAGTGCACAACACACAGTGCACAACACACAGTGCACAACACACAGTGCACAACACACAGTGCACAACACACAGTGCACAACACACAGTGCACAACACACAGTGCACAACACACAGTGCACAACACACAGTGCACAACACACAGTGCACAACACAAAGTGCAAATACCAAATATGAGACCACATGAAATATTCATGTCCTGCTCGTCATGAATATTCCAGACCCCATTCATGTGGGGTTTAGGTTTGATGAGATGAGTTTTAAAGTTGCAGGATTGCAAGATCCTACGGGTCTTCATCAAACTGAGCTGAGATCAACTGAAAAATGTATGTTAATATTACATAATACAGTCATTTGTCTCACCCAAAAATGACATTGATTTATAATAATCCATGAAGATGTTGTCATCGAAAGATAGATGTGTGTGTGGTTGATGTGTGTGTGTATGTGTGTGTGTATGTGTGGTAGATGTGTGTGTGTGTGTGTGTGTGTATGTGTGTGTGTGCCTACCTGGAAGAAGGCGTCTACATGCTGTTGTGGGACGTCTCCTTTCAGGGCAGGATACGTGTACTTCCCCATCATGTCGTAGATGGCC
>OMOU01065181.1:0-13396 GCA_900312585.1 Malacocephalus occidentalis | reverse complement strand
GGGTGTGCATGTGCAAAACGATTCCCAACCGTATTGAGTGTGAGGCATGAACATATCTTTTCTGAAGATTGACATTTCTGTTTTGAAAATACCGTCTTTTGATTGCTTTTATGTGATATTTAATTTCTTGGAAAGGATCTGTATGTATGTACGTGTATCTGTGTGTGTCTCCCAGGACTGAGAGTGACGAGGCCCTGCCAAACCCTTACATGTCCATGTCTCACGTGGGGCACGTCTTCATGGACGAGGACTTGAAGGTGGTCAGCACCTGCAAGATGGACGTGCACAAGTTCCCCTTCGACACGCAGAGCTGCAACATCACCTTCACCTCCGCCATGCACAGTAGTGAGGGCGACACCCTGTGTTCTCTCTGGCCTCTGTGCTTTCTGCGTCTTTAATCTGACAGCAGGTCTTTTTTTATTCACGGTGCTGTTGGCAAGATTTGAGAGTGGTCAAGAGAGAGCAGATAAATGTGGAAGAGAGCAACATTTTGAAACTAAACTCTCCCTCTCTGCTCCCTCCCTCCGTACGTTTCTCTACACCAGTGGTCGCCAACCATTTTAAGCCCAACATCCCTGACCTCGGCCTTGGTGAACGGCAAGATCTACCTGAGAGAAAATGGCAGCCCAGTCTGTGTTTCCCAATTGAGGCCTTTTATTTAGGCAAATTTAATTACATGAAGTCAATTTGAATTTGCCATCGCCAAGCCATCGCCGGGCCGACATCAAGCCATCGCTGGGCCCTAACCGGGCTGATTTCCCACATTACTTACCACAGTCTCCCTCTCTCTCTCTCTTTCTCTCTCTCTCTCTCTCTCTCTCTCATGTCAGACAGTGAATTGCGGATTGTCCCATCCTCCAACTCATCCCTGGCCACCCAGTTCTCCCACAGGTTGATGCAGACCATGGGGGAGTGGGAGTTCCTTGGCTTGTCCGTCACCAATGACACGTTTGAATTCCAGCAGGGCTACTGGGATCAGATCATATACACAGTATGCAAATCAGAAGACTGATTGTTAAATTAGTCTAATATCTGAATCTGAGTAGCGTCTCTCTCCAGTGTCATCAGGTCGCTGGCAGACTAATGTCTCTTTTGCCATTTTTCATTTGTGATAACCCAAAAAAAGAAAAAACCTGCAGTATTGCAAAATACAAACAATAAATAAAATAAATAAAAGCAAGCTAATCTTAAAATGTACATGCAATGTGTTTGACCCAATCCTTTGTCCTAAAATATGAAAACGCATTACATCAATAGGCCTAAAAGACCTTGTTGTGAACATTGGGAACTCTGAACCTTTTCTGCCTTCTTCTCTAGATCACCATGAAGAGGCGGCCCCTCTTGCATGTCATCAACTTCCTGCTGCCTGTCTTCTTCTTCCTGTGTTTGGACCTCGCGTCCTTCCTCATCTCCGAACACCGTGGCGACAAGCTGGGCTTCAAAGTCACCGTGCTGCTGGCCATTTCTGTGCTGCTGCTCATCCTCAACGAGATACTGCCCTCCATGTCCAACAGGACTCCACTGATAGGTAGGACAACTCTCTGGTCATCCTCAACAAGATAATGCCCTCCATGTCCAACAGGACTCCACTGATAGGTAGGACAGCTCTCTGGTCATCCTCAACAAGATACTGCCTTCCATGTCTACCAGGACTCCACTCATAGGTAGGAGGGACAACTCTCTGGTCATCCTCAACAAGATACTGCCCTCCATGTCCAACAGGACTCCACTCATAGGTAGGAGGGACCACTCTCTGGTCATCCTCAACAAGATACTGCCCTCCATGTCCAACAGGACTCCACTCATAGGTAGGAGGGACCACTCTCTGGTCATCCTCAACAAGATACTGCCCTCCATGTCCAATAGGACTCCACTCATAGGTAGGAGGGATCACTCTCTGGTCATCCTCATTAAGATACTGTCCTCCATGTCCAACAGGACTTCACTCATAGGTAGAAGGGACCACACTCTGGCCATCCATCAACTGCCTGATGTATTCTATCTGGATACCTAAACATGACTCAAAACTAAGTATTCTTAACAATCGCATATTAACAAACATGTTTTGTATTTGGTTTGTCCCACCAGCGACATACTGCATCGTGATCTTTGCTCTGATGCTGTTGAGTCTTCTGGAGACGGTGTTGGTGACCTACCTGATGGAGAAGGACTCTCATGTCCTGGTGAAAAAAGAGGAACCGAAGTGGAGTCTGGCTTTGGATGGCCATTACCATACATGCAGTATGTTAAGTTTAAAGAGTAACTTTCATGGTATTGAAGGCCTATCAAGATCGTCCTCACCTTTAAAGACATTACTACAGTCTTTTGCGTTATCCTATACAGTATATGGTAATGGCACTTTGTCAGTCTGTGAGTAGAAATGTGATAACGTATCTTTTTTTTCATTTCAGAGGAGGGAAACTGCACAGATGGTTCAGCTGTCTGCAATGGATTTGGTGCAGGACCCCCAGATGAGAAGCTGCCTGTGGTTGACCAGGTACGAGTTAGGGCACACTAACTTTACTCTTGTTACACTCCACTAGCATGTTCTAACACAAGAGAGTACTGCTATATATGTGTGTTGCATGAAACAATTGTTGACACAATGTCTGCCGTGCCTTTCCTTGTGTAAGCCCTCAAACGCAAAAACACCACAGCCGTTCTATTTGGGGCACAATATCGACTAAACTTGGTAGGCCTAATAGGCTACATCACATGATGTATAGGTCTGTAACTATATAGCACTCATAACTTTTTGGGCAACGTGACTTGATAAATATATAGATAGGGTCTATACATCTTCCAAATACAAGATGCAGATGCAGACGGAGATTAAACAAATGTCTAGTCAAGTCTAATGTTATTTTTTCACAACACTATTATGAAGCTACTCTCGCATAGTAGAAGTTAGCTGAGCACGATCGCAAAGACATTATTGGTGCTAGCAAGAGGACTCAGCGCTGTCCCATGTCTCTGTTTCAGGGTGTCATTAACACTGAGAAGATGGACTCCCACCTGCTGCTGCACATCCTGGAGGAGATGAGGGAAATTAGGTCCCTGAGTGGGTCACAGCAGAGCACCCAGTCTCCTGGATGGACCACTGGCTACTGGACCCGGCTGGCCAGAAGAATCAACGACACTTTCTTCATTATCTATCTCGCGGTGGTGTCACTGTTTCTCATTTTCCTGTTTTTGGAATGGAAGAGTTAGAGAGGACACATACGGCATGCTATGGCATTTCTGGGGTTCGGTTGTTGTGGTGATGTTATGTTGCATTAATTGTGCTATGTTACATTTTTGGCTTTGTTATCCATTTAATTCTTTATGTAGGTCTCAGAGACACCTTATATATTATTCAATGTCATGCTATATAATGCTGTTAAGCTACTTTATCTTATGCTACTTTGGGAAGTTATGTTAGGGCAAATTATGTTATGCCTACATTACGTTATGCTACATTTTGTGGTATGTTGCTATGGTAGACCTAGATTACGTTATGCTGCACAATGCTGTCTTGCGTTAGTTTTAGACTCACAAATCACATTAGAGTAACAGCTAATCCATGTGTAACAGGTGTGTTTAGGCCCAGAAGATGATAAGTATTGATGATTATTAATAGGGTACCGGGTGTGGTAACCTGTTACCACAGCTGGTACCCTGTTAACTCATCAGCCTCTGATGTGGCTGATGAGTTGGTCATGACATGATGGGTTCATCGGGGCTACAAGTTCACTGATTGGACGATGTACTCAACTCTCAATGGGAGCCATCCGCCCCATCTATGCCCTCATTACACTGTTATACTGTTGCACTTTGCTACTACTTTGCTACTACTTTGCACTTCTGGTTAGATGCTAACTGCATTTTGTTGTACTGGTATGCGTACTCTGTACAATGACAATATAGTTGAATCTAATCTAACCTAAAATATGAATGATATGTATGTATATTGAGAACATGAATCTATTCTATAGTACTAACTTGGCCAGAACTGGAGATGCATTATTGTAAAAAAATAAATAAAATGTGTAAAATGTTCAACATTATAATTAATCGATGTGTATTACTTAAATATGTGCACTGAGCAGCAAGTGGTCCATCAACTACAACACCCAGGATCCCCTCTTCCTGTCCCAGAAACGATATTCTGTGGCGGATTCAGCAGGATCTCCATAATTGGTGGTTTAATGATACTGGAGGAGCCCACACAGCCTAAGTGGCCACACGTCCTCCACACACTGGTCAGTCTGGTGCGCTCCGCCTGGAGAACCTCAGAGTGAAGTTCAACTATGATGGGTGGAATATCCCTGCTCTTCGTTACAGGTAAGCCACTGTGCATGTCAATCATATCTGATAGATCAGAATAGGAATCAGGTTTATTGTGGGGGATTCCGTGGGGTTAAACGTCAATATGACGTGTAGGTAGAAAGCTGATTTTTCATTTTTATAATTCAATTTGAAAGTGTACAAATCTTCTTTGTGGTAGTAAGCTACTTCTTGTGGGGTTGTACTTCTTACTCAAACAATATGGCATAGGTGTATTGTGGGTTTAAGTAACAAAATAGAATCACAAATAATTGTGTTTATATATATAGGTGTGGACCATACACGTTTACTTTATTTTTATTTAACTGGACCACATGCTTTCCCCAATGCAAAGGATTTTGTTGTTTTTTGTTGTCTTATATAATACAGATACTTTCCCAAAAATTAGAATATAATGGAAAAGTCGAGGCATTGAGGCAGTAATTAAAGCAAAAGTATTCCTGACCAAGTATTGAGTGCAGGCATGAACATAACTTTTCAAAAGATCGACATTTCTATTTTGAAAAATACTGTTTTTTGATTGGTTTTATGTGATATTAAATACTTAATATTTATATTTATATATTTAATACTGTTTTAGGTTTTTTATGAGCTGGAAGCCAAACGTATGCAAAGTTAAACAAAGAAATACTTTACTTTGTGTGTAATGAATCTATAATCTATGAAAGTTTCGCTTTTTGAAAGAATTATGGAAAAAACTTTTCCATAATATTCAAATGTTTATATTTTTAGATTTTCTGTATATGTGAGTGTGAGTGCAGATGCACTATAATAAACCCAATGCATCCAATATGTTTGAGGTTTGAGTGATAAGGCCACTCAAGGGAAGAGCAGAGGAAAAGCTTTGGTTTGCTCCATTAGCAATGGCACCAGCAGTGTTTTAATGTGTAGAATGTTTAGAATGTTTAGAAGCTAGAACGTTTCCCAGATGTGTGTGTGTGTGTGTGTGCGTGCGTGCATGAGATATGACCGGGGGCATGAAATCTAATATTCCAATGGGTTATGTTTAGAGTACGGGTTCATTTGAGTTTTTCAATCCATTAAGGCCAAGGCAAATAGTTGCTGTAAAATACACGTCAATATATCACACACACACACACACACACACACACACACATATCTGTGAAACGTTCTGGCTTCCGTTCTGAAATAACATCCACTTAACCATCTCAAATGAGTTGACCCAAGTTTGGATTTGGATATAATCCAACAAATAAACCGTTTCCAGTTTTTTTTATACCTTGGAATCCATTATTGAAGACGGGCGGGCAGTGGCTCAGGAGATAGAGCGGTTGTCCGGAAACTGAAAGTTTGCTGGTTCGATCCCTGGCTCCCCCAAGCTGAGTATCGAGGTGTCCCTGAGCAAGACACCTAACTGCTCAAGACCAGCTGGCTGCTGCCTTGCATGGTCCCAAATGGCCATTTTAATGTTCATGTCACGGTGTTGACTTAAGCGTTCCTTCTGCCTGTGCCTGCAGTTGTTTGGATGTTGGCCGCAGGGGGATCTCCTCTGGACAAGGGGCCCGGCGGGAAGGTGTGCAGCTACTATGATGTTCTGCAACACCTGAACATCAGCAGCAAAGTACACACTCTGGCACGGCCGGTCTGCGACCACACAAAACTCACCGAAGTATTCATCGATATTGTTCTATACGCCGTTCTGGATGTGGTACGTATGTGGGTCTGTGTGTGCATGATAATTGATATTAAAATATATTACCTATACTAATACCATATATGCTTACCTTTAGAATGAAAAAGAGCAGAAGTTTATTGCTTATTTCTGGATTGAAGAGGTGAGGATTTGTTGATTTCTCGATGCAAAATGTAAATTCATGAAAATTGCACAAAATGACTTTACCAAAACAACGGCTTCACATTCTCCTTCCGGTTCTAGACCTGGCATGCCGATCGCCTTTCCTGGGACCCCAGAGAATTCTGTAACATCACTGTAATCCGTTCCGTGCCCACTGAGCTCCTCTGGAAGCCAGATATAACCATTTTAGAAATGTGAGTATAGGACTGGTGCAGTCTGTCACACACCATAACTATGAAAACTCTCTCTCTGCCTCTACTCTCTCTGCAACTGTCCTCTCCTCACTACCACCCCCCGAACGATTCTCCCGCCTGTCTGCAGGGGAAGCCTCCTCCACTCTGACATCCTCTCCCTCTCTCTCCTCTTTGGATGCTCTCTGTCCACTCCTCCAGACCAGGATGATCCTCTCCTCCCTTCCGTCGCTTTCCGAAGCTCTGCGGGCCTGTAGAGTAGAGCTGCGGCCGGCTGAGAGAAAATGGAGGAAATCAGACTTTCAGATTTCACCTCTGCTGTGTCAGCAGCCAAATTTGCCTTCTATCTAGCGAAGATCAACTCTTCCGCCTCCAACCCTAGGAAACATTTCTCTGTGTTCTCTTCCCTCCTCCCTCCTCCTCCCACCTCCCTCACAGCTGATGACTGTCACCTTCTTTACAAAGAAGGTGAAGGACATCACCTCCTCTTTCACCCCTGCTGCTATCCTCCCTCCCCCTACAGCCACCCCTGTCAGCCTTACCTGCTTCGCCCCTCTCTCCTCTGAAGAAGTCAACAGGCTTGTTGACTTCCCCCTGGGCCCTGAACAATAGGGTGGTTGCATTGACACATTGCTCCAATGAACAGCCGCGGCCAACCCCGACACACTTTCGTTGTGCTTTCTTTCTTTTCTGCTTCCCACCAACCAGGACGGTGCGTGACAAGACTACGCCAGTCCCCTATATGACCCTCCACAACAATGGGATGGTCGAATGGAATAACCACCAGGTGGTGGTCAGCAGCTGCAAGATGGACATCTTCTACTTTCCTTTCGACACGCAGAGCTGCAACTTCAGCTTTGCCTCCATCACCGGTGGGTGACAGACCCTGCGTTTGTGTGTGTGTGTTTACTATATAAACTATATTGAGGAGATGCTTTTATCCATAGTGTAGAGTCACAAATACCTCAGCATCTTAATCCGTGTGTGTTTATCTGCCATTTCTTGTGTCTCTAACTCTCCTGTCATTTCAAAATCCAGCCACTCCCCTCTGCCATGCAATCACGTCATTCCCCTCACCTGGTTCTTCCCACTCATCTCCTCAGCTGCTGCTAATTCCCTCGTTAGTTCCCTGTATATATATGTATATATATATATATACCGGCCCACTTCCCTTTGTTTGTTTGTTCTGCGCCAGATTGTCTTGTGTATTTCGCCAAACTAACCCTCATTCCCAGTTTGTGTATCTGCCTGACCTGCCTGTTTTGACCCTGCCTCACAGACAGCAGTCAGCAATACTCATACAAAAATAGAAAACCATAAAATATGTACATACAATATACACATACATACATAGACATACGTACACAGCTAGCACCAATGCCACTACTGTCATTGCCAACATACGGACCAGTCATGAAAAAGCAGGGATGGGACATTGGTATCTGACACTCCAGGAAGCCTTCGTGCCATGTGGTGGACATTTGGGGATGGAACCCAACATCTTTTCAGCTGCAAGTCCAACTATACAGTGTGTGGTTATGCTCAGTTTTCAAGACTATGCTGGTGACGCTCTCTTCATTCTCAGCCGTTGAATCATCATACTGTATTTCCTCCCTCTCTCTTCTAACTCCGTCTCAGGCGATGAGTTAAATATCCAGCCCGCAGTGAACTCTTCAGAACTCAAACTCTGGACTCGTAAGGTGTACCAGACGCTGGACGAGTGGCAATTATGCAACCTGAAGGTCTTCAATTTCACCCTTAACTCTGCGGATGTCGTTGTATTCACCGTATGTTAACGCTTTGCGTGCATCACAGAGTGCACAACATGGCCACGTGACACCGGAGGTCGCATGCTGCTCGTTACCTTATCATATCCCAGGTCATCTCATAGGTCCCCCTTGTGTTTGAATGGCTCCAGATCACGATGAAGAGGAGACCCCTTTCCTACATTGTCAACTTCCTGTTGCCCGTTTTTATCTTCATGTGCCTGGACGTGGCCTCTCTCTTCATCTCTGAAAGGGGCGGAGAGAAACTAAGCTTTAAGGTCACTGTGATGCTCTCTGTGACGGTGCTGCAGCTCATTCTCCACAAAATACTGCCCTCAACGTCCAACAAAATCCCACTCATAGGTGAACACACTGGAGCTCATTACACTTATGCGATTGACATGTAATTTGCAGAACAATACTGCAGACATTTGGACAGGATCTCTCACATGCGACTGATTGTATCAATGGTTCCTTCTGTATGTGTATGTACAGTGACCTGCTGCACATGTATATTTGCCCTGATGCTGTTGAGTCTCCTGGAGACCATTCTGTTGATGTACTTGAACGAGAAGGATGCTGGCCAAGAGGCCCAGGACTGCAATCGGGCCGAGGAGGACAGCAAAGATCTGCCCACTACAAAAGGTTGGTCTTACCGACTTAAGTTAAGGGGCTCCTATTGTCCCACCACCAGGTGTGAGTGTGATTCGTCCTTCCAAGCTGTTTCAGTTTCTCCCTGTCATGACATCACAAGCGGGAGTGTCCATCCAAATGTATGCAGCTTAAATCTGGGTGGACTCTCCCACTTTTGATGTCATTAACCAGAATTCAAATTACACTCTAATAATAGCTAATAATAGCTAATAATAATCTAAATGTTACCTACAGAACGTTAACATTTTGCTACAATGGAATATGAAAATATATAAAACAGGCTTGGAATGAACAAGCACTCGAAGGATGTTCGCTAAAACTGCGAATTTGAGGGACAATTACCATTTTGAAGAATGCTACATTCATTTTCTTCAAAACCTCTTCATTTCAGATAAGAGGAACTGGAAACACTGTTTGTGCATTTGTGATGGATCCGTTGGAAAAACGTCTCAGAAGTTTCTGGCGGTTGCAGAGGTGAAAAAATCATATGAACAGAAAGGGTTAGATATTGAACAACAGTAAATGTCAACGTGTGCTCACGACTGGAGGAAATCTTGTGATTGTTTTTTCTCTCTCTCTGACTCTCTCTCTCCCATAGGGTGTTGACAGCCAAGAGCAATCCGACATTCACGTCCTTGGGGTGATCTTGGGGGTGCTGAGGGAGATGAGGAAAACTTTGGATCAGTTGCAAAGTGGCCAGAATAAAGAAGAGACGGCCGGCTACTGGAACAAATTAGCCAAAAGAATCCATGTAGCTTTCATTATTTTCTATGCTTCTGTGATCGTTGTGTTCTTATGCTATATATTTAGAATGTGGTATATTGCGATGCACCATGATGTCAGGTCGTCAAACTGCATGAATCTAAATACAGAAAGTCTCTAAGAATGAACAGATTGCATGTTGCTGGCATATAGCTCTCTCATATCCACATCTCATATTTGTTTAAATCTGGATACAAACTATAGCTTTTCCCACTTTCTATACTACTTTTGCATTTGTGCATGTGTGTGTGTTCATGGTTTAGTATATGCGAGTTTAACAGATGGAAAGCACTAGGATAGGATACATGTAATCACATTCCGCTGTCGTGCTAACTTGCTTAAATGATAGTAGCATTGTTTAACATCTTGTGTATTCTTGGATGTTATTAAAGCACTCAGAATGGCACTTCTGCTCTTATCCCAGCTATTATGCAGGCAACCTAGCAATTATTAACCTTACAATCTTGAATGTTTGAAACCTGCTCTATTCTATTATATTATCTGTATGCACCACATTAATATATTGCTGGCTCTTTCAACAAATGCCCTAAATGTAAATGTAATAGCTATAATTGAATGCAATTAGTTAGAAATACCATAATGCCATACATCAACCATATGCGAGTGAAATAACACGCTAATTTTTGTCCAATCGGGGCAGAGAGGTCCTGATTGGGTCAGGGAATCCATCTTGCCTGTCAATCAAAAGAGAGTGAAACGTAACACTTCTCAATGGTGGGGAAAATTAAGGAGAGAGGGAGCTGTATGCCGTGGTTTAACGTAAAATTGAGCAAATTGAATAAAGTACATGCATGCACTCATAAGGAAGACTTGTAGTCTCTGCATCAATCATTACCACCTCATGTGCAACTGTTTGGTATTGCCAATCAAGATACATCTTGATTGCCAATCAACATGTATTTACCAAAGTGTCTCTGGCTTAAGCAAAGACATCAAGTTTAACATTTAAAACAACAGAAGTTGACCCAAAGTTCTTCCACTTGAGGCAGATTAAAGTAAAAAAGGAAAATGAATACAAAGTCCCTGTGGATAGCACAATAAGAAAATAAAGTCATAATATAGCCTAATAATATAAAGTACAAATATATCCAATGATATAAAAGCAGTAAAATCTAATGAAAATTGAATTATAAAATTCAACTAAAAAAATCATGATTTTTGATCATGACTACAAAAGTAGTAATATATATTTAAAACAATTAACCTGAACAGTTAAGAGAGACTGAGTACAACCAACACAATTAAAACACACATTACAAATAAATAAAGAGCTATGTTTCCTCCGATGCGGTAGGGGGCGATGTTGTCCTATAGGTCCGTAAGGTGCTCCTCTTCTTCTTCCTCCTCCCCGTCGCTTCTGCAGCGTCGCTTCAAACTGTGACGTGGATTTTCATTCAGGATTTACCAACTACACTTTATCACACAGTATCAATACGCTCATTCAATCACAGTTTCTCCTGATTTCTGTTGGCGTTCTTGTTCTTCACTCTGTCATCATAGCAAATCATTACATCGCCAAGGTCTGAACAGGTGAGCCACATTGTGAAATGGATATAATATTGTCATATGATCTCATTTGGGTTGTCGACTAATAATATCAACCACCCAGTCATGCAAAACACATCAAATTATCTGGGCTTCGGGAGACTAATACGCACCACTATGTGTGCGATGCATGTTTAAAATGCCATGTGTATTATTCAGATGCGACATGCGCGCTTGTTATATTTATTTATATGTATTGTATTCCTACAGTGCCAAGATGAGTAAAGGCAGCAAAGTGCTGAATCTGAAGGACAAGATCAATGGGAATGAGATGGACCTCAGTCTCTGTAACTTGTCCGAGGTGCCCGTCAAAGAATTAGTAAGAAGTTGCTTATTGCTTGAGTTAGTGTTATTTTCTCGATTAAGTCGTGTTATCTGACCGACTGATCTGATTTATGTGTATGAATATGATTAATCATTCACTAATTCATTCAACACCCTCCCAATGCAGCACAAGGCCACGCAGTTGCAGGAGACCATGTCACCATGTGCTTCCCATACTGTGCACTTCTCAAAATAGGGCTTGTATAATAGTTGTATGTCCGGTATCTTCCTCTCCCCCGTAGGCTGCCTTCCGTAAAGCAACAGTTCTGGACTTGTCTTGTAATAACATCACATCACTCCCTGTAAGTCCCGCAACAGAGACCCACTTGAACGATATACACGTTGAGAACAATAGACATGAAATGGCACAAACTCATTTATTTTCTGTAGCCAGAATTCTGCAAACTGACTCACTTGGTGAAGGTGGACCTGAGTAAGAACCAGCTGACCTGTCTGCCCGATGACCTGGGCGACCTCTGCAACCTCCAGCACCTGGACCTGTACAACAACAAGCTATCGGGTCTTCCCGTTGCCTTCTCCCAGCTCAGGGTAAGAGTACACACAGACAGACAGAGCACCCCTTACTTGTGGGTCTTGCAGAAAACCATGATGTGGCGCTGAAGAAACCCATGGCGTATTTATGTAGGTATAGATCAACCTTTTACACGTGTGTGTGTGTGTGTGTGTGTGCGCGTGTGCGCGTGTGTGCGTGTGTGTGTGTGTCTCTCTCTCCAGAACCTCAAGTGGTTGGACCTTAAGGACAACCCGCTGGAGGCAGAGCTGGCCAAGGCAGCTGGGGACTGTCTGGACGAGAAGCAATGTAAACAGTGTGCCTCCCGGGTGAGTCACTGAGGCAGAGCGGTTGAGAGCGCGCCCATGCAAAAAGGGAGCAGTCCTCATCTGGGTGTATTTGTGCATGGGTGGTGTGTGTCGCTTCGCTTCCCTGTCGATCACAATGTCATGATGTGATGTATTGGTTGAGATGATGTATTATTTACTGCATGTGTGTTTGCGTTTGTTTTTCCACCGGTAGGTTCTGCAGCACATGAAGGACGTCCAAGGGGAGGTGGACAAAGCCAGAGAGAAACGCTTCCGGAAGGAGAGAGGCGAGTCTTGTCCACCTGCTTCCATCTCATGAGATCATGGGTCTTGAGTCTCTGGTGGAGTCTCTGGCGGAAGCTGGTGACTGACTCTGCCGTCCTGACATCAGCCGGGAGCTTGTTCCACCGCTGCGGTGCCCGAACAGAGGAGCGTTGGGAATCAGCAGAGCCATGCTTGTTTGTTCTTGGTGAAGAACAAACAAGCATGGCTAGCTAGCTAGCCACTTGTTGAACGGAGCGCCCGAGCTGGGGGCCTGGGGCATCAAGTCATCATTGATGACTTTAAGAATCACCCTCCTCACCCTCCTCTTCCTCCCCGTATAGAACAAGAGAAGAAGAAGGAGGCCAAGCAGCGGGATCGCGAGGCGAGGGAGCGGGAGGTGCGAAAGCGGGAGAAGGCGGAGGAGAAGGAGAAGAGGAGGAAGGAGTACCAGGCCCAGATGGAGGCGGCGGCCGCCCAGGAGAACCAGAGGAAGAAGAAGGAGGAGAAGAGGAAGAGGAACGGCCAGGCAGCAGGTAGGGGCGGGGGGATCTTATAACGTTCATGCAGCCCAGATTCAGCTGGTAGAATCCAACTTCAAAGTTAAACAGAATCCGGTCTTATTAAAGGTGAAACAGTAAAAATCTGCAAAATTACAATCCTTCTGGCTAGAATTAGCGGCGCATCATAGCTCAAGTGAGTGTGATGAACACTTTCTCCTATAGAATTTAATGTCGAATGTGTTTTGTTTTTTTTCCTTCTAAAAACCTACTTCCTTCACCAGAATAACATCAATTGTAAACTCCTCCTCCAGATAAAAAAGCCGCAGTGGAACCCACCCCCAAACCACGGCGCTCTTCTCTGATTGGCCTGCTCCTCAAGCTCCTCCTGCTGCTGCTGCTGGGATTGGC
>OMOU01065180.1:0-14664 GCA_900312585.1 Malacocephalus occidentalis | reverse complement strand
AGAAAAAGTGCATGGTCGGCGTGCATGATTCATAACAATGACACCAAACGGTCTGTGACTTCACACACAAAACAAACACTTTTATAGAACCACAGTCCTAGGCTGCTACCGCTTTGTATCCCTGCAATACATATTTGTCAGTGATGATGACCTTTCAGGTGATGGGTGAAGATTTTGTTGTGTGAAACTCGTAGCCTTTATTTCCTTCCTCTAGGAACCCTTGTGGCAAATGTTTTGCTAGCTGCAGATGGTTGTCTTCCTCTGAAACAGTGAAAAACGTCCATACCGGCAACGACAGGGCTGGCTCTTTCTAGTCTATGCTTCATGGCTCTACCTAGATGCAACAGGATGACATAATGTGCGTGACAGCAGCTATTGTTCAATTCTATAATTAAGCCAATGGAAGCGATATTGACTTCGACCTATCAGCTATATGTATCGACTCCTACCACAATGCCACGTCATGTGGCTCCTTTTGGGGCTCCTCCAAGGACACATGCAGGCAGGCAGTGGTGTTGAAAAGTATGGTTTATTGCAAAGATTAAAGACACAGCATGAATGACCTGGAGACACGACACGATGTGGACAGAGCAGATGGCACAAGCTAGCATGTTGGCGCTCCGAGTGTGCGCTGGTGGCTGACTTAACCTGTCAGATTAGGCAATGCTCCACAGGTTTGTAGCCCCACCCACCCCAGACTCTTAACTGATCCAGGTGAGGCTAATTAAGCCAGCCACCAAACACACACACGCTCCCACAATCGGCTATAATTGAATGAATGGAATAATGCAGATTTCCTTTTTATCAGACCAAGAACTGGTACTGCAGGGCCCCTATTGTACCACCAGTTGTGAGGATTATTGTGAAATGGGAGACCAACTGTACCTTTATTTTGCTGTCAGTTTTGGTGTAATACAAATGTGGTCCATCTCCATTGGATTATTGAAGGAATGAGTGTGAGTTTTCGCCCACTGTACACTGACGGCTGTGGTATCAGCTAATGTTTTTCCTCTCTAGTCCGCCAACTTGTGGACTAGCTGTCCTAAAGATGACATGCTGTACTCTCCCGTAAACCGTAAGTGTTTTATGGTTTATTTTACTGTTGTACTTCCGTCGGGAAGAGATCAAGAGGGAGCCTGAGCCAAAACACGAGACAGGATGATTGTGGTTATTGACAAGCTTTGAGCTATGCTAGGCTAGTGTTCAGCATATCTATCTCTCGCCACGACTTGAGAGCCACAGACCACAGCAGGGTGCATGCGGACCAGGCCATCTTTGTGGGTGGTTTATTGACATGTTGCTGGAGGATAGGGGGGTAGTCTGACCCACGGCCGATTGATGACCAGTCTGTGGTCTGTGTGTATGTGTGCGCACGCGTGTGTGCCCGTGTGTGTGTTAATATGGCCGATGGCTGATTTAATCAGCCTCACCTGGCCCCAGTCAAGTTGATTAGTCTGGGGCTGTGTGAGGCTGCACACCTGTGGTGCATGACAGTAATTGGGGCATACAAGTTAAACCAGCCGTCACCACACACAGGCTGTGTCTGGCGCTGCAGTATCTTTTGGAGGCAGCGTTTGTGTATGAAGTGACCCGTAAAGAAGTCTGGACCGGGACGGACTTCGAAGGGGAAATACACAGATGTCTGTCAGTTACTACCGGCGGCGTCATTCAGAGACACTAAAATATGGATGTTCAGTAACTAGGCCCGAAACGGCCGATTTTGTTTTCACATCGGAGAAGTGGAGCTGGCATACCCTGACCGATGTAGGATGCTGTCTACATATGCTGGCTTCAAAACTACTCTAGTCGGTGGCACCTCAGGAGGCAGCATCTTTTTTTAAATATTCGCTATTCAATATATATTCTATAATATATATGACTTGGTCCCTGCCTAAATAGGCCACGATTTACCCGTTTAAGACACTGCCATGCTCAGGGAGAGAGTGCAGACACATCCCCATTTCCCACCTGCTCTGGCTGTCACCGACCGCGACCGCCAACTTTCCGATAAACCGGAGAAAAGCCAACTCAGGCAACGCGCGGAAGCCACTTAGGGACACTGAAGGGACACAGAAGGGCTGCCACCAGCCGGCCCCGGAGGACACTCATCCCCCCTGGTGGTCCCCGGCGGAGGATGGTGGGGGGAGCGGGGGTGGCTACCAGCCGGCAGCAGCCCACGTCCTGCCACACCTCTGCCAGCCGGCACAGCAGCCACAGCATTTGAGCGGCCTCCTCTCGGCCCGTCCAGACAGCCCTGAGACAGTCGCTGGACGTGCGTGCTGTGATTCACTCTTGAGTCATTCTTTTGCATCACACATTTTATTTTCTCTGATGCGACATTCTGGGGAATCTGGAAAATGTGCATCTGTACAGCGCTACAGTACTTCATTTATAATGGTGTTGTAACATTTACGTTTACACATTTGACCGTAATCAAAGAACGGCAAGTGCTGTGATTTTGATGAAGGTTTTGATGAATTGTTCATCCCTACTGCACACCGGCTGTGGTGCATTGGGCAATATAACCCAGCCACCGCCACGCGCACTCAGGGAGTGCGCTGGGACATGTCAGCACTTACCCCCCCTGCTCTGGCTGCAACATCTTGCCAACTCTCTGATAAACGAGTTTGAACAACATCCTCCTCGTGTCCTGTCCTGTGAGCCGGAGGAGGGAGCCCAGAACAGCCACCTGGCATGTAGGAGCCACCTCTGTGGCGTGAGGCAGCTTTCTGTTCTGAGCTGCAGAAACCAGAACAGTCCGTGTTCTGGTTTTCCTTTAGTGATACGGTGTGGTCCATGCTTATCGCCTCCTATTGGTTGCAGAGGCCTGCGATGTGACTGCTGCCCTGAAGTGTAAACATGAATCTTTCAATTCTTCAAATGAGTCCAAACCTCAGTGTGTGCCGCCTCTAAATACAAGCATCACTATGTCTCACCTCGATTCCAAGATTCTCTTCTTTCTCGTGACGGCACGCTTGGCACGGCGTGCATCAAATACGCATCGTTGGCGATAGGCCTGCTCGATGATGGCGGAAAACATATTCACGATTAGTTTAGTCAATATTGAGATTATTTCACGTGGTTACTCATTGACTTTAGAAACATCTTGAACTTTAAAAGAAAAACTTGTCTTTTTAACAGTGGATTTCCTTGAACGTTAAATGTCATTCAACTGAAAGACAATTTATTTATTATTATTTTTGTACAATGTGCTACTTTGTCCCTCATGCACTCCTGCCTGTGTGTCTGTAGCCACCACTCTGTAATGTCGCTCATTGTCCTGCCCCCGTGGTTGCGCATCACACCACAGACAGCCAAAGCGACCGGAGCTGCTCCGAGTGGAGCTCGGTGTCACAGGGAAGACAGCATATCGCTGAAGTTGCAAAAAACACATCACAATCTTATGATCCGTTTCAATGATGACAAGCACGCCCCGTTTCCCTGTTACACCGCTGACTCAATGGAGGCGACGGCTTTTAAATCAGTCACTCTTCCCCTTTTTTTTCCCGTTCCCTAATCCAATACGTGTGCGTTCAGAGTAAAGCGCAGCGGCCAGCCGTGGTCCGTATCGTTTCACTGCAACATTGCATCAAAATGTATGAAAGGTAACAGCGACAGTAAAACTCTATGTCACACTGTGGTTAAGCTTTGCAATGAATCCGCGGTTCACGGATCACGGATAAACTATGCTCCGCTACAGTTTACAAACTATAGGAACACCAATAATCCAGAGATGGGGGGGTGGGGATAATACGAGGAGTGAGCGTGTCAACATAAACCACAGAAAGTCACTACGCCCGATCTTCCGCCCGCGCGGTGGGCAGCGTCCTCCAGCCTGCCCCCACGCGCCACACCTGACTGCCTGGGCCACGGCGCGAGAGGAGAAGGAGAGACCCCCCCCCGGCGCTGTTGTCGGAGGAGCAGTAGACCGAGCAGTAGACCGAGCAGTAGACCGAGCAGCAGCAGTGCATGGAAATGCATGTCGCGTGTTGCAATCGCATGTTTTTTGTTCTTATTTTGTTTGCACGATTGTTGGAAGCCATAATCGTAATTGAAATTCTGACTTAACCGCCCAGGCCTTGTTGTGGAGACTTTCGGTGACACAAGTTGGGCAGCGAGAGCCCAGAGACGGGGAGGGACTTCTGCCTGGATATCCATTTCCGTTACATGTTTTGGATATCGCTCTGTCCAAAAATCCCTCCACATTTGTTCAACTCATAGCTACTTATAACTGGCGTACATGGCTCATAGGAACTAACTATCAGGACTCTCTGTCTCGGCATGCTAAACTCAGGACATGATCACGGTAACACACGGTTGACATTTTTACTAGATATGGATAGATCTAGCAGCCTTTCACGCAGCACAAATAAACAGCCAATCAATCAGTCGCACACACAAATGTCATCCCGCAAGGCAACAGTTTACAATCAGCGGCGGTGAGGTGGAAAGGAGGAGAGACATGAGCGAGACTGGCGAGGGCCACGGATTTGAAAGCGACGGTGAAATAACACTGGCGTCCTCCAAAGATGCGGAAATTGTGAACAAAAAGGGCTCATTTTTAAAAAATCTTATTACTCTCTGTTTAATGTTCAGTGTTATGCGCCAATTTCACAAAAGCACATTCCTCCAAACTAAGGCAACAAAGCTCATTGTGCTTCTGTTATGACAGGCGTCGGAAAAGAAGCACCGATATCACCAGTGCATTGTCCCACGCTGTTGACTTTTATCAAAGCGTGTTTGCAGTCGCACAGTTAAATGCGTTCATTGTTATTCTACATGAGCGTTTACATGTTGCGCTACCTCTAAAACATTTAATACACGAGAAACCAGTTCATAATGAATATATTTTTGCTTTGGAAATTCCGAGTAACTCCAGAAAGACACAAACTCGCATGTCATTTATTCAGTGAGCCAAACACACGTCGAACACGCATCGAAAGTCAGTTTAACCCGTCCGCCGTACAGTCTATCTGTGTAGGAGTCTACATTCAGATCGGATTTTCTACTGGCGTTTCACTGTTGCAGAGCAAGTGGGATATACTTCTAAACAACTAGTTTAATACGGTATCGATTCGAGACGTCATGTCTGTAGTTTCCGGCGCCATTAAATAGGTAGAAAACTATGGCAGACATTTTATTGTGAGCATACAAAACCAGACCGCAGCAGCCTACTCACTCAGATAGGGATGTGTCTGGTCTGTTATTCTTTTGTCTTTTAGGTTTTGTTACCTTGTCTTGGCTAGGCTATATTCAGGGCTGTATTCTTGGGGAAATTAGTTTGGTTGTATTGTTCTGTAACTTGCAAAATAGTCTCCAAAAACCAACATGAAAAAGAACTGTGATTAAAATCGCGAATTGTGATCCCGCCTGAAAGAAATGGTGATATAGTTTAGCCATATCGCCCACTCCTAGGTGTGAATGTGATTAGCCATTAAAGGAGGTTTAAAAATGTCCGTGTGACTAAAACTGTTACTGTGAGATAATGACACCACAATTGGGAGTGACCACCTAGATGTATGCCCACTAGATCAGTTTACCAGTTGGTGCAGTCCACTGGGCAGGCTGGTAGTTTTGATCTAGTCATCATGTGCTAGGAATGTGCTGAAGGATGGTAGCAGTCTAGCTAGCCGACACTGATATATATATATATATACTCACACACACACACAAGCTCTTGGAGCAAGATGCTGAAGGAACACTGATTGTTAGAAGAATCTTTTCAGAGGAGGATGACTCGAGAGCTGCGCCTTACAGGCGGTACTTTGAGGTCACTTGTTTGTCAGTTCTATCTGTTCAGTGGCAGCTGACTGATAAAAAGTGTATCTCTAGCAACTCCTTCAGTAGAACCTGTTTATCACTAATCACTTGCACACTGGTAGACTAATAAAACCGCACTGTAGATCGCTATTCCAATGTTGTTTGTATGTATTCTCATTGTCCTCGGCCTCGCTTGTAAGTCACAGAGTGTCGGGTACACGACGAAGTAGTGTAGGAACCAACATTGCTAGTCTGCTGTCAGGCAAACGAGCAAGACAGCATTCAGACACATCGTCAGGCTCAGATCTCAGGAACACAGATTCCAGAAAATCCCAAAGCTCTCAATGTCAGACCAGAGTATGTTTGAATATTTTTTTTATATGACCATTAAAGGACCACTAAGTGTTTTTTCTTCTTGTTGAAACTCTTGCATACGGATGGCTGACCCCTTTAGAAAGTAGTCGCCCTTTTTGCCTAAATCTCCAGATGCTATTGTACCTGCTCTTCCAATTTGTAGTGAGATTCAGGTCTTCAGAAGAGAAGCAGCATAATGCCTGCACCCGCGAAGCAAGTCTGAACGGTGTGGTTGGCCCAGTCTTCAAAGCGCAACCTTTTTACCAGATACAGTTTAGCAGAGGTCACATATTTTCCCTATTCAAATGCGCTGTGTATGTGCCATGCCTTTTACTTTGAAACAGCCATGAAACACTTGAAACAATGAAACCTATTACAAAACAGCTCAACTTGACTTTAGCGCAACTGCTGAAGCTGCACAACCTTGCGCTCGGAAGAAATAACAAACGTGCTACTAATTATAGAAATGAAGCACACTTGTTAGTTTGTCTTGTGGATGTAGAACATACCTCTCCATCTTAAGCTTTACTTTCCCTAGTTGACAGTTTTGTTGAGAAACCAGTCATGGAGTTTAATTGTTAAGATCACACAGGTGTATAAATAGAGCAGACTGGTTGGACCAGGCGCTGGGATGCACCAATCAGGTTTTGTTCGGCCGATATAATTGGCCACTATGAGTGTGATGTCACACCCGTGGCTCCGCCCCGTCCCACTGTCATTTATCCTCATTTAGCCGCTAAACTAGAGCATTGTTATTGGCTTCCTTGTCTCTCCTCTGTCCAATTTGTTTAACCTGCGTTCATAAAGCACGCTTACTGGTGCCCATTTCAACTCCCTGAGATACCAGCAGCAGAACCAATAGCATTAGTTCTAGAGATGGGTCCGATCCAGCTTTAGTATCGGGCGCTGATCCTGCTCTATGTCACTAATCCGATATCTGACTGACGCCACCAATCCACGTAGCCATCCATATTCCACATTTCATTGATGTGTTTATGAACTATACATTTGTAACAATGCAACTTTACGCCCACTGAGTGAGCCTGAGCAGTTGGCTTCCTCAACATGTCAGTCGTGCAACGCAGAAAAGCACGACAGCAGCTTACAATGTAATGTAACGTAAGGCGCCGCACGTAACGTGGGTTTGTTTACGTCAGACAGACAGACAGCGGGCGACGGTTGGTTCATCCGCCCGAGCGGACTCGATCTGAAGTGTGGGCGGGCGCATTGTGTGGGCACCGCAAGGGTGCTGACGGAAAGTGGATTGAAATGTCGTACGCCGCCCCTGCCTGCAGAGCACGCCGAAAAAGAAACTGCTGCGCTCTTCTGCGACACCTTTTGTGGATCTTTGTGGCCAACCACCCCATCACTTGACAGCCGGTGCCGTCAAGTGCAGTTCACGTTTAGCTTGGTGTGTTACGGTGAACCACTAGTGCGCTCGGTAATAGTGCATCGTTGGAACACGATGGCCGTCATGGCGTATGCCGTCCAGCAACACGTTTAAGTTTGCCTACACGGTTCTTGCACTTTTATTTCAAATATTCACTTAAATTGCTCTATTGAAATGTGATGCGTTTTGGTCTAGATGTTTTGCTGCGGTGTGTGTACTAAAGCCTCACCTACCAACAACAAGAATGCTAACAACGCTACTAATTCTAGTAATAATCAGGGGAAAAAGAGCTCTGGTATCGGAATAGCAAACAAAGTAGAGATCGGTGCATCTCTAATAAAGCACCCCCCACCCCCACCCCTCGTCGCTGGCATGTGGACGACAGCTCAACGCGTCGATGAAAATCACAGCAAACAGCAGGCAGCTCAGAAAGCACGCGCTCTTATGTTCAGCCAGAAATGGCATTCCTGCTCTTCTCTCCGATTGGCCGCCGTGGTGCAGCGTACGTGTCCTCAAAAGTCCCCCACAAACACCCTGCGCACGAACGAGCTCATTTTACAGTCTAGTAGGCAGGCAGGCTGGCTGACCCTGGCTGCCTCTGTCTGCGTGCGTGCGTGCGTGCGCGCGTGTGCGTGTGTGTGCGTGCGCATGTGTGCGTGTCCATACCTTTGTGTGTGCATGCCCTTGTGTGCGTGTTCTTGTCTGAGTGAGAAAGCCTGTGTGTACTACCCTATACACTGCAGAGAGTGTGTGTGTGTGTGTGTGTATGTGTGTGTATGTGTGTGTATGTATGTGTGTGTGTGTATGCGCATGTGTGTGAGAAAAAGGCACTCATGTTATTTCTCTCTGTGCTCCATCATTACATCACACACTCAGAGAGAGGTTGGCTGAGGACATGGCGCTACACAAGCAGCTCTTCCTCAGTCAACAAACACACACTCACACACACACCTTTTAACACCTTTTACTGGAACACAGCTCCTAATCAACCGCACACTCAGGGGCCGAAGGTGACGGGTGTGGCCGTGCCGTGGGCGTGCTCCTCCTACAAAGCATGCTGGGTGCTGTAGGACTGCTGTGTAGTCTTTAGCACCAGGAGCAGGAGGTGGCAGGATTTAATTCAGAATGGGATTCATATATACATGTATATGCGCTTGATGTAATTAGCCTTTTCTCAATCTGTCTTCAGTCCCAGAAGTTCTTGACACCCCATGGAAACGGGAATGTGCTGTTCTGTATTCTGTGTTAAACTCTTCTTAATGATTCTTTATAACAATTTTTCCTACCGTCTCTCCTCCATCACTCCATCCCTGTTCCCCCCTTCTCCTCCCTCTCTCCCCTCTTCTCCCTCCTTTCTCATCCCTCTCCTTTTCTCCCTCCCCCATATTCTCTTCACTCCTCCTCCTCCTCTTCTCCCCTCTTCTCCCCTCTTCTCCCCTCTTCCCCCCGCCCCCCCTCTCCAGGTGCGGATGAGGGATTCTCCACCATGAGAAGTTAGCGGAGAGCGACGTTAGCCACGTCAGCAGCGCACAACCATAGGAACGCACGTGGTCGCCACGCCAACTGCAGTGTCCACATGGCGGCGCTAGGGGTGAGTGTGTGTGTGTGTGTGTGTGTGTGTGTGTGTGACCCCTGACCTCACCACAACCCTCCCTTCCAGTCGTTCGCAGGTGTACTAGGGGCAAAACATTTAGTTCATTTTAATTAATTGATTAATTCAACAATCTACAGAAAATGATTCCTAATCATTTATAAATTATTGTTGTAATCAATGAATCAAGTAAATATACCATCTTACAAAAGTGAGTACACCCCTCCCATTTCTGCAAATATTTAATTGTATCTTTTCATGTGACAACACTGAAGAAAATTACACTTTGATACAATGTAACGTAGTCAGTGTACAGCTTGTATAACTGCAATTTTACTGTCCCCTCAAAATAACTCAACACACAGCCATTAATGTCTTAACCGCTGGCAACAAAAGTGAGTACAAGTGAAAATGTCCAAATTGGGCCCAATTAGCCATTTTCCCACCCCGGTGTCATGTGACTCATTAGTGTTACAAGGTCTCAGGTGTGAATGGGGGAGCAGGTGTGTTACATTTGGTGTTATCACTCTCACACTCTCTCATACTGGTCACTGGAAGTTCAACATGGCACCTCATGGCAAATAACTCTCTGAGGATCTGAAAAAAATTATTGTTGCTCTACATAAAGGTGGCCTAGGCTATAAGCCAACACCCTGAAACTGAGCTGCAGCACGGTGGCCAAAACCATACAGCGGTTTAACAGGACAGGTTCCACTCAGAACAGGCCTCGCTATGGTCGACCAAAGAAGTTGAGTGCATGTGCTCAGCGTCATATCCAGAGGTTGTCTTTGGAAAATAGACGTACGAGTGCTGCCAGCGTTGCTGCAGAGGTTGAAGGGGTGGGGGGGGGGTCAGCCTGTCAGTGCTCAGACCATACGCCGCACACTGCATCAAATTGGTCTGCATGGCTGTTGTCCCAGAAGGAAACCTCTTCTAAAGATGATGCACAAGAAAGCCCGCAAACAGTTTGATGAAGACAAGCAGACTAAGGACATGGATTACTGGATGTCCTGTGGTCTGATGAGACCAAGAAACTTATTTGGTTCAGATGGTGTCAAGCATGTGTGGCGGCAACCAGGTGAGGAGTACAAAGACAAGTGTGTCTTGCCTACAGTCAAGCATGGTGGTGAGAGTGTCATGGTCTGGGGCTGCATGAGTGCTGCCGGCACTGAGGAGCTACAGTTCATTGAGGGAACCATGAATGCCAACCATTATTCCAGGCATGGTAGTGAAACACATGGAGGACAAATTAAAAGTTGCTTTTGTTATATCTGTACTGTGACATACTGAAGCAGAGCATGATCCCCTCCCTTCGCAAACTGGGCCGCAGGGCAGTATTCCAACATGATAACGACCCCAAACACACCTCCAAGACGACCACTGCCTTGCTAAAGAAGCGGATGGTAAGGGCGATGGACTGGCCAAGCATGTCTCCGGACCTAAACCCTATTGAACATCTGTGAGGCATCCTCAAACGGAAGGTGGAGGAGCGCAAGGTCTTTAACCTCCACCAGCTCCGTGATGTCGTCATGGAGAAGTGGAAGAGGATTCCAGTGGCAACCTGTGAAGCTCTGGTGAACTCCATGCCCAAGAGGGTTAAGGCAGTGCTGGAAAGTAATGGTGAGCACACAAAATATTGACACTTTGGGCCCAATGTGGACCTACTCACTTTTGTTGCCAGCGGTTTAGACATTAATGGCTGTGTGTTGAGTGATTTTGAGGGGACAGCAAATGTACCCTGTTATACAAGCTGTACGCTGACTACTTTACATTGTATCAAAGTGTCATTTCTTCAGTGTTGTCCCATGAAACGATAGAATGAAATATTTGCAGAAATGTGAGGGGTGTACTCACGTTTGTGAGATACTGCATGTGTGGCTCGCAGCTGCAGAATGTTTTAAATCTTTATCATACTCAATTCTTTGGGCTCTGGTGACGGGATTTTTAAGCTATCAATCAAAAACAATGACGACGTTCTACCTAACAACTGTAGAGGTTCTCTAATAGACCCGGCACACGGCACGCCAGATCGCCGTATCGCACACACTACACCACTTGTAATCCGTGGCCTCGAGGTCGTCGTGGGTTTCACTGATTGGCGACGGGGGGTGGGGCCGGGTCCCGCTCAACACGGAGGAATCTCCGACGCGCCTGTCTCGAAGCGACTCGACTCAAGTCGCCCACAAGTGTCGGGGAGAAATACAGAATGTTTGCATGAAATTGACAACTCACCTACGTGATCCGGTCGCCGCTGCAGTCACTGGAGTCGCTGAAGTCACGCCGTGTGAATTCACATGTAGTTACATTTGTAGTGTTTGGTGAATGTCTCCTTGGTGACCCCTTCTCTTTCTGTCTGTCTGTCTGTCTGTAGAACCCCGACATGCTGACCAGGAAGATCAAGTTGTGGGACATCAACGCCCACATCACCTGTCGGCTGTGCGAGGGATACCTGATCGACGCTACCACGGTTACGGAGTGTTTACACACCTGTGAGTCTTGGTCACACCCACACACACACACACACTAACACCTATCAATCATGCCACTCTGCATCGCCACACTCTGCTTTACTTTCACATTCTCCCTCTCGCGTTCCCCCGCCCCCTCTCTCTCACTTTCTCACCCCAGTCTCTGTTTGCAGCCTTGTTCTCTCTGTCTCTGTGTGTAATAAACGCTCATTCAGAACAGTGCCACATCAGTCCACTAGAGGGAGCCGTTGTAGCACAAACACTGGTCTGCCTGAGAAACCTTCTCATTATGTTCTCACACGAAGTCAATCTCTCGATGGCTCGACTGAGCTCAACACACCTTAGCATCTAGCGCTACGCCGGGTTAACCAGACACACTCCTAGGGTACAAGCATGCTAGCATCCTATAATCCGAATTGTATATAAAATGGTATATTTCGGCCATGGTCAAAAAGTCTTCTACCCGAAGGAGATGTGTTATGAATCCCAGACGGTAAATAATGTATGCAATCTAATGTAATATATGTTTTTATTTATAGAAATTAAATGAGGGGCAATCAACTCACAGGTGTGCATGACATGGGTTTGGTGCACAGCGTGGAGGCAGCGAACCACCCGACGCCTCCGGGAAGTAAAAACGTAAACAGTTTAACGCGCGCCTGCTCGTTGATTATCCCGCTAACACCACGGTCATTAGCAACAGTATATAATAAGACCATTGGCAAATGTTGGTATATTGTTTTGTACTTAGAATCGAAAGGCTATGAAGCAAGAGTTCACCCGCTTGTCAAGGAATATCTCGAGTCCTTTTTACCGGGTAGGGGTCGGGGTCGGGGTCAGGGTCGGGGTCGGGGTCAGGGCTCAACATTCCGGGTGTCCCGTTGCCACGGGGAGGATAAAAATAGCACCTGGAACACAAAGACACGGTGTCAGTCTGGGCCAATTCTGGGGCAGTAGAGAAAGCTATCATTACAAGGGAAATGATTCGGTTCATGTGTGCATGCGCGGAATATGTAGGCTATCATTTCGATATTCAAATTTGGCACACAAAAAAAAATGAGGTGGTACTCTACTGCAAAAGTACAATGCAGACCAGACTGAGTCAATGGAGTTCTTAAACTATATTCATTATGGAGAAGAAATGCAAGAAAATCATTAACATACATTTGGGGTAATGGTTGTTCAGTCTGGGACAGCTGAAAGTACAATTTTAGACAGTTATGGGACACCGAGGAATGTAATTCTGAGCCCTGGGTGAGTTGAGCAGCGGCTATGGCTCCATCGGTGTAACTCGTTACAAAGTATTGAGTTCATATTTCCTCTGCTGCAGTCGTCAATGTATCAAGTTAATAACTCAACCTTGCCTGCCGCAGGTGCTAACAAGTACGCTTTGACAGCTATGCTCTTTAAAGTTGCTTTGCTGTAAAGTTGGGCAGCGGAGGAACTTAGAAGTTAATAAACTTGAGCAGAAGTTTGCGTGCAATATACGGCGCAGCAGTTCTCTCTGCCACATGACGTGGCTTAGTTCAGGGGCTCCTCCGAGGACTCGGGCGGCTTTGTGTTGGAAAGTTCCGTTTCTTGTAAAAGGTCGCAGGGGAAGTGAAATGAACAGAGGAGATGGTACCCGCTAGCATGCTAGCACTCTCCTGAGTGTGTGTGCTGTTGGCTGACTTAACCTGCGGTGCACCGATTGGCCAATACACCACAGCTTTGTAGCCCCACCCACCCCACCAGACACTCACTGGGCAAGGTGAGGCGAATTAAGCCACCCACACACACACACTCCCACATACGGTATTAAAAATGTAGGGAGGGAAGAGATGCTGGGGGTTTTTTTTCGGTTGTTCATTTTATTCTGTTTCCAATTCTCAACTTGTAGCTACAGCAGCTTGAAGGCATACTATATTTGTTTGTGTGTGTCTGTATGATGCAGTCTGCAGGAGCTGTCTGGTGAAATACCTGGAAGAGAACAACACATGTCCCACCTGCAGAATCGTCATCCACCAGAGTCATCCGCTGCAGTATATAGGGTACACACACACGCGCGCACACACACACACGCACACACGCACACACCCTCTCTCACTCACTTATGCACATAAAACCAGGAAACACATCAAATGAAGCTAACGTGATGGCCGTGGCAGCTATTTGCTTCAAACCTAGTATGTACTTTGTGTGTAGTGTAGTCCTACTGCTCAGCACTAGGGGGCGGTGTCTGACCGCGTCACAGAACATGACCCAAGCATGTCTGCAGCAAGATGCCTCTGCTAGTGTCTAGGTGGCTCTTGGACCCTCTTTATCACATACACTCTGTCACTGGTATGTTGGACACATTCACATGCCGGCGATCACATGTCGACTGCTGCTGCTGTCCCGTTTCAGACATGACAGAACGATGCAAGACATCGTGTACAAGCTCGTCCCTGGATTACAAGAGGGTAGGTGACACACGTGCACGCATACACGTGCACACATCTCTCTATCTCTCACTGTCACACCATCGACTATTCCCTCTTTGCCGATACTTTTAAGTCATTCTCTCTCTCCCTGTAGCGGAGATGAAGAAACAGAGAGACTTCTATCAGAAGTTGGGCATGGAGGTTCCTGGGGACATCAAAGGAGAGCTGTGCAACATGAAAACCCCCCTGGACCAGCGGAATGGTACGACCTGACCCAATGGTGCCACCACATCGTCAGTGTTTCACAGTACACGGCTAGCGGTGTCAGTTAGCTTCACACTATCCCCCCCCCCCTAACCCAGCTAGCTGTGTGAGGTAGCGTCGTGCTATATCTGCTAAACTAAAGCTAAAAGGCAAACTGTGTGAATTAGTGTCAGTGTACACCTGCTACACCCAGTTTCACTCAGCGCCATGCTAAACCAAGCTAACTGTGTCAGCTAGCACCCATGCCAAACCAAGCTAGCTGTGTGAGGTAGTGCCACGCTACAGCAACAGCTTCCCAGAGTAGGGCCAAGCGAGAATGCGTAAGATGTTAGCACAAGTCAAGGAGGGGGGAGGAGTTTCAAGCGAGGGGATGGCCCGCTAGCTCAGGGAGTGCGAGGAGGTGGGCGCCCAGTGGGTGTTCACGCTGGCGGGGCT
>OMOU01065179.1:0-14036 GCA_900312585.1 Malacocephalus occidentalis | reverse complement strand
CCTTTGGGGGCGTCTCTCCGGGCGACAGGGGGTAATCCGCCGACAGCTCGCCTGTCAGCTCCTAAGCGGGGGAACAGGTCGACACCGCCGTTTGTTAGGATTCATTCATGACCTCTCCAAATATACGTATAACAACAATGCCTTGTCATACGTTGTTCACATATAGTATGTATGTATGTGCACGTATGTATGTATGTGCAAGTGATTAGAAATCCTTTTTATTTCCATGGGCCGTTGAAGCGATATCTGAAATGCTTCAAAAAAGACAAAACGTCCTCTTTTTACAAACATGTTGAGGCACAGAAGTTATTCGCGGGATCCATTGCGCAATACCGCTGCAAGGATTACCTTACACAAGATAAGATATTTCAGGGGTCCCCTGCTCACGGCGGAAAAACGGGGACACAAGAACTAAACCCCATGCATGTAAATATACAACCACTTGACTACAAATATACATTTGCTTCACTGCTTTGAGTCACACTTTAAGGCAGACTCAAACCAAATATGGCAGTGTTGCCCAAGGTCTTACTTCATCTTTTGTCACTGAAGGAAGAGAGGCGTCATGAGATCCTTGCATTAGCACGGCTCAGCGTGTCCCAACAGGACCGCCAAGCCCAGTCGTCTACATGCCACAATAGTCAGGTCTGAGAGCTTTTCCTCCCCAGCCACTTAACACAACAGAGGCCACCCCTGGGGCTGGATGAGGGTCCTCAAATTGGCTGAGAATTTGCAGATACTTCCCCGAGCGCATTTGATTTCAAACTGAGGAGAAGGTGATTTTACACTGTGTCGAGATGCAACTTTTAGGCAAGTAGTATGCTGTCCAGTTGTTTTTTTTGATTTGACCGGTCGTGTTCGGAACAAACCGATGAGGCTTTCTGGAGACCCGCTCACCCAAACAACTTTACGCACCAATTATGCGCCAACTGTGAGGTCGAGGTTGTTGATCGAAGGACATGCATACGTACAGAGATTCCTCCATTTATAGTTAGATGCCTTGTTTGTTCACAGCCTCACTCGTCAAAAGTTTGGATGACAAGCATCAGCAAAAAGAATGAATGTACATTTTGCGATGAATGTACATGTCAATAATCTAAAAGAAGTGACGGTCATTGTGTGAAAAAACACAAGGCACAGGATTTTTGTGGAAAGTAGCTTCTAGGAGGAAATGAGTGAAATGCGGTGTTCAATAAGTCCCACCATCTTTTAGCGACACAGTGAAGAGCAATGGTGCATTCACATGGATTCAGGCAGATGAGGGACACAAAACCAGATATGACTTTAGTGGATGAGGGCAGGGGAGTAGAAGTAGGTGAGGCCAGCAGAAAACACCGGATAGTAGTAACAGTAGACTGTTTGCCGTCCAAAGTCTAAGTATTTGTAACTTTTTGTCATCCACTGTGACAGAATTTACAGCCGGAAGTTAGGTGGCTCCCTTGCACAACGAGAAGCAACAAACAAAAGCAACAGCCGGAAAGATATGCTCAATGAGGTTCAATGACTATTTTATAGCCAATAGAATAATTCATTAATAGAATAAAAGACAAAATAAAAATGGTATTCTTCCATTCTGTATTCGTCACCCTAGTGACATATTGTTGTGTGTGTTTCGTTTTGCCCTTTTGCCATTCGTCAGACTGTTTGTTTTTCCTGTGCCGTCCAAAAGGTGTTCTGCCATTTGTCTGAATCCACGTGAACGCGGAAGAACATCACTGACGCTGCTCACCACCCACAGTCCGTAAGGTGGGTGTTTCAGCCTGGCATTTGGCCCTTGGATGTGTATTAGCTTGTCTGGTGATGATGACTACACATCCCGTGGAACGGCTTGGGACCTGCATCAGGGCTAACTGACTAACCGTATTGAATCAGTTTCAGTTTGGTCCGTTTCAATGTTGCAAGTCACAATGGGTCTACTCACGGCCTCTCGAATGCACAGCTTCTTCAGCTCCAGCACGCAGAGCTGGAGTCGATCCTGGAGGGCCTGGTGTTTCAGCTTCATGGCCCTGGTGTGAGTGGTTACATCCTTGGTGGTGGTCGTGGGACTGTCAGAGCCTGAAAGAGTGCCACAGCAGCACATCAAACCGGGTCCCCTTCACAGTGCCATGACGACGACAACGAAAACGATGAAGTAGAAGATTGAATCTGAGCAGAATAGTAGCATAAGGATCTGTGCTTAGGGAAGCACAGAAAAAACTCGAAAAAACTCAGTGGTCACAAGCATTTTAGGAGGCTATCTAGTTTCTACTATTTGCATATAGTAAGTCACTTTGAACAACAGAGTCTGCTAAAGGTCCTAAATGTAGGCGTCGTTTGTTTGGTTTAATTTCCTTGTAATGCAATAAATGACTGAACCAAAGCATCTGGATGAGTCATTTACGCTCTGGTGACTAATGACATTTGGCTTATGGGACTTTTAGCCGCAATTATATTATAACCACCTCTATTGCTTCTGAGACATCACTGGGCTAAGAAGAGAGATGTGATAGACAAACAAAATCTGTCTATACAAACGGCTTTCTTAAAAAGGACAATCCGTCATTGTCAAAGGCAAGTCGATTGGCTTGACGTCTTAAGGTATTGACCATGGGACAACATTGGACAATAGGAGCCTCACCCTAGTAAAAGGTCAAATCTTTACAAGCCAATCATACTGGGACCAAGTCTGGCACTGAGTCATGGACGGTCAAAAACCAAACACGGCTTTTGACTTGTGATCAGTCAAAATGTTGCTGTTGTTTGTAAATATGAACCAGAGTCTACTCCTCGAAAGGAAAGTGTATAGGTGAATGGGGTGGAGCCCAGGAATCCAACGATGGCAATAAAAAAACATGCACTGATTGCTTTTATTTGGAATTTCCATCCTCCCTGACCAATCAGGATGCATTGGCAATGTTCGAGCGGACGGTCAAATGGTCGAGTTATTGAGTTTATGTTAACTTCAGCGCACAAAGACGCGGTCAGAGAACGGCAACACATAACATTTGTTGTGGCGCACAATGGACTGCATGTACCTTCACCAGGTCCCTGTCCCACTATAGCTCTCCAATGACAACTTTCTTTCCTCTGCCATGCATATAACCACCTGCCATAATATTCACACACACACGTGCGTCTCAACACATAAACAAAGTATGTCGATGAACCCATGCTGTACACATAACCCCCACTCGAAAAACACACGCTACAGGAATGGAGGCCCCAAGGTGGAGGTCTTAATTCACAGTGAAAGGCCTGTGGTTTAGATGTGTCCACGTGTGGGAAGGAGTACATGCAGTTCATGAGTGAATAAACCTCGCCACAGCGTTGTGTTGCCATCTCACCGGAGGAGTGGAGGATGATCCCGCTGTCCGTGTCACTGATCTCCCCGTTGCCCTCCATGGTCAAATCGCTTGGTCTTGGTCTTCGGGGGAAGAGACAGAAGCCGGTCTCCACATTCACCTCACCATGCCCTGGAACAGTTTCCAATAAAGGTTATGTTCACCACACTCCTCCCCGCCAGTTTCATTTTTAGTGATCTCCGCCGACACTGCATTGACTCCCTTGGGGTGAAGAGAAAGCGGTCAAGTGATCAAGAGTGTCGTTAATTCAACGCTCTTTGTTTGTGAATGATTGACTTCATGCTACCGTTTTAGTTTACAGACTCAAAGTGTTCTACAACTCGGCTCCTGCAGGCTAAATGAATAGGAACAGTGCAGTATGTGTTATCCATCACCACAGGCAAAGTCCACCAAATACAATTTTAAAAAAAACAACCATTTGACCCAAGGCTCAAATGTGTCAAAGCCAACATTCCTGAAGCCCAACAACACTGATTAACATAGAATTCCTACCATGGTTTGGTGGTTTTGGATGGTTCATGGATGGTTTTGATTGATTTCTTTTCTATAACTGCTACTGTGACTATTAAAAAAAACCTTTTTGAATGAGAATTGTCCATTTCTGTTGACGGTAGAGATATCAAAGTGGATTGCTCTAAGATGACTGGTGTGATTTGGGTAAGGTCCTGGAGTCCAGTTAAGTCATAGTCTACCCAAGAATGAGTACACACGTATGTCACTCCTAATAGTCTGAGCAGTTTCCTGTGACTGCGCGCCTCGAAACTCTGACATCACCACCTGATCGCCGATGGCCCACCTCTGATAACCACTGAGTGTTACAAAGCGTGAGACATATTTCAGGCTCTGCAGGGGTGGAAAAAATGCAGTGAAACTGCGGGCTTGATTATTAACCCGCCTTACTCAGACGGTGGCAGTCGGCCTGCTATGGGTGTTCTGCGGAGAGTCGAGACACAGTGTCTACAGGCTCGGGTCATTGTTTGAGAGAATAACTTGCTCTCAGTGGCTCCATTCATGTGGTTAAAGGAGTTTACATATTTATACAAAAATTCAAGCCAGACAAGCTTATCTACTCGCCGATTTTCTTCTTTTTCAAGAAAGCAGTGATTCATTCAAATATGGAAAAAAAAAAGATTTCTTGATTATCTACAAGATATTATATTTAGCATGTGGAGATAACTTGCAACTAAAAAAAGAGGAACATGACATTTGGGTGTGTCATTTATGTCTAAATTAAGGTTGACAAAATCAAAAAATAGAAATACTAAAAAGATTTTTACAACCTTTTCATATTCCCAAATAAAATGTATGAAGCAACCTTGTGTAACACCACTCAGGACTTGCCCATTAGCTACGATTTAGCTGGCGTTTATCTATATAGGCCAGAATGTGACAAATAAACGTAGTCAACCAGTAGCCAGCAGAAGTGTAGCGATTTGACTTGACGGATTTCCTCCAAACCTCTGCTGTTTTACATCTACAGACTTACATGGCTACCAATCACACAACACCACCGGCCCTGTTACATAAAAACAAGATGCATACAAGTAGGCCTACAACACTGTCCCACAAACAACCTCAGAAAACAAAAAGGACACTTACTTTAGAAAAGCCACACAGAGGCAGAGAAGCAGAGAAGCAGAGAAGCACAGAGAGTCCTGCCGGATTCCTGACGAGAGTGGAGTGCTTGGGATTATGGGACGACGTGAAAGACTCACCTACTTTAGATGACTCGCCCACTAGGAGTGGCCCCGGGTCAATCTCAAATAGCTCAGCTGTTGTGTTGGTGCATGAAACAGTGTCAACATTAACCCGGATAATGACAGATTTCATTTCATTTCACTCCCAGCGTGGTGAAACGTGAGACCGCAGGAATTGCCCTGGCTGCGCCGCTACCCACTGAAACAATGCAACGTTTAATAATATAGAATTCCAACACACCCATGAACCCATGACCCATGGGCCGGAGAGAACGCGGATTACAATTTGAGGTCCATATTCATTTACCAGTCATATGCCGCAGAATATTGAGGACCCGATAACCACCATGAATACTAAAATGTGAGATGAATTCCTTTACACCAGTTTCACTCCAAACGATCAATCATGTTACGGTACAGAGACTCGGTTACCCCCCAAGTCGTATGCCAATCTTCTTCATTTTAAAAAGGGCCAAGACAAAGAAAGCTTGTGTTCAGTTCACTTCTTCTGCAGCTGCTCAAAAAAAATCAACTGTCAACAGATATGCAACGCATATCTACTGCCATCTCCTGGACTTTATTAAATTACCTTTTAGTGAACTGGAAAGTGGAATGAGGCAGCCTGGACTTTGCTTATGGTCCATATGGTTAAAACACATTATTTATGCAAAATATTTCCATGCCATTTGAATGTGAAGAACTATAGTTGCCCATTTCGCAGAAACGGTGGCCCCACCGAGGTGCGGTGTCTGCATAATTTACACAGTCGGCACCTGCTCTGCCACAGCGTGGCTTACACTCACTGGGAATCCTCATATTCATTCTGGCTTTCCAGGAATGTCTGCGCTGAAGACCCATCGCAACAAGGTCCCGCAATTCCCAGACACGTCTCGGATGACACGGCACCAACACCATGGCCAGCACCACATACACACACACACACATACTTCTGATCCCACAGCACAAGAACTGGGCCAATCATTGAAATCACACCACGATGATGACTGGGTTACCTTTAGCACAAGCCCAAGTTGAATCATGTGCTCCGCCCGATCAGCACATCTCATTCCAAAAAAAAAGGAAGTGAAATATCAGACTCAAGCGTTTCTCTTGCATGTCGTTTGTTATAGGCTACAACACACTGATGACGGGTGATTCTAATTTCGTTATTTAGATTTGTATTCAGGAGGCAGGAGTCAAAACAGAACAGGAGATGAAAGAATGTATGCATGAAATGAAATATGATCTTTATGTCTACATATCACTGCTCATTGCCATTTGGACAGAAAAGCTTTGAGAAGTAACAGTAAAAATAGTTTGGTATGAATTTCTGGACTAGGCATTGTGTTTTGTGACCCATTTTAATATAAGCATCTTAAAATGTGACATGAGGGAATTTCCTTACAGTATTTGTAGATGGTAGAATAAAAACATGAAGCAGATTTTGATTCATTCTCATTGTGTTTTTTTTCCTTTCTCGACCAAGTAGCCTAGATTAAAAACGTTGTCATCAACAAGCTTGCTTTGTGATTATGGGCCAGTCACACATGTACCAATAAAACCTCTGGGGGGAAAAAAGGCTTCCAAGGCTGTCATGAATACAGAAATTCAGGGAGTAGGAAATGACTGGAAGGGGAATGTTTTATGACCAAATTCTAAGTTTATGCCTGGGCTGATATTGCTGGCAGCGAACACGGATATCTTTGGCAGCGGAAGACAAGAGAGATAACCCAATTTAATTGTTCAACATCAGGGGAATGGAAGCTATTAAATCCATGATTTATGAAACAGAGCATGAAGAAAAATGTCAGCATCGAGAAAAAAAGAAACAACGGGAAAAAAAGACAAGAGTCCGACTTGTCTGATTGACTCACGCATCAAGGCGCAACAAGCCTCAAATAGTAGTTGAACTCTGGCTAGCTTGAATGCATGGCTAATCCCATTGTGTCATGTGAGGTATACAAAAGGCCACAGTTCAGCCACAACACTAGCAACCACAGATTAAGATGTGAAACTGTGATAACGTGTGCATGTGTGTGTGTGTAAATGGGGATCGAAGACAGTCAGTAACCGAAAAGGCTTATATGGGGGAAAATATATCATCATCGTTTATTTCCGTGATAGCGATTTCCTCGAGCATCAAAATAGAATCTCGGGGGCGTTCTGCTATGGAATGTGTCACCACCCTGCTGCAGTGCACAGCAAGACCTGCTCAGTGCCTGCTCAGCCACCTAGGAAGTCTGGCTCGACAATAGCAAATCTGGTGGGAAGAAAAAGTGTTCCAGTAAGAAGTAGCCACTTGAATAGAAAGTAGCGACAGTTTGTGGCTGTCACGGTTGGCTTATACAAACCAGAAATCCCAGAGAGACACGAGGGCATTGTAAACGCATAAAAATGGCTGGGAAAACATTCTTGAAATATTCCCGAAGCATTGTCTAGCACGTATGTGATGCTGTCTCCACTAGACAGATGGACAGACTAACGGGTGCGTTTACAGATTGCGGTTAATGTAGGTAGGCCTGTGTATTTAGGATAATGAGTATTCACACAGGCAGGAGAGGCAATATTTTAGACACTAATGTATTAAACTATATGTTTTGGTGCTGTGTGTTGACATGGTTTTGTAGAAGACATGCAGCCTAGTAGTCTGTGAGGTGGTGACCACCAGTTGACTGAACTTATGCAAGAGTAAATAGTATACCCTTTCATTATGTTCAGATAGATGGTTTGGACATTTTACAGCTTCTGGTGAACTGTTGTGCAGATAAGAGTGAAGCTATGTAATAACTGTTATAATAAGAGTATTGTTATAAAAATATATAGTTTTTTGTTGAACCAAATGTTGAAAACGTGTCTGGGAGAGAGATTGAGATGCTTCAGTTCTCAACTCAAGAGGGGGCATTATAAAATGCTCTGTAGTTGAGCAAACTACTGCTGGATGATTTTTGAAACCTTTATATAACCAGACAAGTCACATTTACAGCGGCAACCTGGCAAAAGGCAAAGCCTCCTGAGAGAAAGGGGTAGGGGCCAAAACAATGTCAAAATAATAATGGTTGTTGGTGATAAAAGGCTAATAGTTGCCCAATATGAGTTACTTGTTGTCCACTTATAAGAGATAGGCCTTTTGGTTATAATTGCATCCTGAAAGTAGAACAACAACAGGTAAAAGAGGCAAATTCTCATGCGGGTGGCTGTAATGGCTGTTCAAATGCCTTACCACTGGCTGAGGCACACATTGAAGTGAGATGTAGAATGTCATGTCCAATCATTCTATAAAACCCAGCCCCGGGGCAGCAATAAAATAGTTTTGCGAGCAAATGACGACTATAAAAGGTAGCCTTAAAACGTAACACATAACGCCACCCGCTGCGTTAAGAGCAGCCGTAGTCAGTATTATTAGTACACATGCGTATACAGATCCAAGCATGGGTTCAAGAAACACAACACAAACAGATGATCATTGTCCTTCAGTCAATCACTGCAGCTCCACTCCAGCTAAATATCACCCCTGGCGTTCAAAGTTGGGTTTGACTTTTTGAAACTTTTCTAAACTTCTCTTGGAACAGATGCAACAGGTAGCATCTTTGCATCGCAATGTGCAAAAATGCACATCGTTTTAAGTGCAACCACCCAAACCACCGATTAAAGTGTGTTACTACTTCACCCCTTACCTATAAAAGCTGCGAACTAGCCATCCGAGTTAGCTAGCTAGCGTCGCCGTGGTCCATCTGCACCCAGGATCCATTCACTGGTGAAACCCCAGCTCAAAGTTGGACTCTGCGACACGGACTATCCAAAATGTAAACACAAATAAAACAACACCGTAAATGTGCCTGAGTAGCTTTAACTAGTGGATGGTTGCGCACAAATGTTGTATAAAGTAGTTAAAACAGCACGACTTTTGCGATTATCTCGTCTGGTAAAGGTGGTGAGCCCCGCTGCTCCCCAGTAGGTAACAGCGGACTTAGGTTGTGGTGGAAAAGGAACCCGGTACCAAAGCGAGGCGAGGCTAGGCTAGGCGAGGCGAGCCGGTACTATGCGGTGGAAAAGCGCCAGGGCCGAGAACACAACGAGGGCGTCCTGGTAGTGCTGGTTAGTGGAGAGGTTACCGTAGCCTGATATGGTTCGCTTCATCCTGCACTCTTTTTTAATCTAGTGAAAGGAATGATCAGGAATCGATTGGATGCAAGTAAAAATGGGTTTGGATGAAATATTTAAATATTGATTGCTCTGTGTAATACATTTTAATTGATGCAGAAATCTGACTTATTGGCTTATTGATAATTACTCGATAATATAATATAGGGTTTTGTCAATATATATTGACAAAATTATTCAAGGTGTTATTATTTCTCTCACTAGATGTCAGTAGTGCTTTGCATGTGATCCAGATCATCGGGTCACGACCGTTACGACCCAAACACCAGGAGACTGCAATCAACAACATACACCACGATAATACGCATGACAGTTGAATATAAACAATGTATTGTGCTTTATTCCACAAAAAATGACACCCCCCTCCACTCACACACACACAGACACACACATTGATAAAAGATTAACATTGCAGCAGTATAATGGATTTAAGGATTGGATTACAGTTGATTGGATGAACTCTATGTTTATCAACGTACACGACAGTACTACAACATGCACACTTATGCACACACATACAAAAAGAAATCAAAAAAAAAAAGAAAGATGACTCAAGAAATCATTTAAGTCAAATTGGTAACACAGTCTGGTAACCCATCAAGCCTTCATTTATAACTTAACTCTAAATGAAAATCCTACCTGAAGCTGATAACCTACATAGGCCTATACTTGTACATGGGTCTACAGGGCACTAATCATCACTGAGTAACTCCAACTGCAGATCACACCTCCAGCTTCTGTTTCATGACCATCCTGTACACAATCTGGTAGCCGTCGTCCCAGGCGTACAGCAGCTGCTCGTGCGGGTTGTACTTCAGGCTGGAGTGGGTGCCATATCGCTTGGGGAAGTAGATCAGGGGCGCCTCGTCACTGCTCACCATGCCGTTCACGTCAAACACACACTGGACCCGTGAGCGGCCGGGCTGCGGGCTGTTGTACACCACGTACAGCGTGCCGCAGATCACAAAGGCCGCCTCTGCGTTCTCCGTCGGACATGGCGTGTCCCACATCTGCTCGATGTCCAGCGTGCCGGCGTCCATTTTAGCCATGGAGATGCGCCTGTCGTTTTGACGCGTGGCGTAAATGGCCCATAGGCCCTCCTCGTCCACGGCCAGGTCGATGAGGGTTTCCGGGGTCAGTCCGTACACGGGCACGTGCCCCTCGGCTAGGAAGAAACCCCTTTCGGCCACAGAGGCGTTCCTCAGGTCGTACTTGAGCACCGTGAGCTGCTCCTTGACGTAGTACAGGTGGTGGCCGTAGACCAGGTGGCCGGTGCCCTGCCAGACCGACGGCAGGTTCAGGGTCTTGGCCAGGGACACGCCGGGCGAGCTGGTGAACTCCTGCAGCGAGGAGAACTCATAGAGGGTGCCCTCGTCCGTGCCGTTCAGGACGTACACCTTCCCTGAGCCACCGCCCACGTCCTTGGTCCACATGCCCTTTGGGCCTCCGAGTTTCTTCAGGATTTTCATGGCTTTAATGCTGGAGATCATCTCACTACAATCTAGGGGCCGTGAAGAAAGGTAGAATGGGGTTACAGTCGAACAACAGGGTTATCGTCACAAGTCACGACACGACCGCAAGCATGAAGGAAGGAAAAGGTTTGTCAGAGTGTCAACAAGCATTCCCCAAAGAAAAGATGCAACAACACACAACAAAACAATCATGTCTCCACTTGAAAACTATTCACATTCATAGGGAAAACCTGACCGCATATCACAATCATATGCAGAGCCTTGTCACTAGAGCGAATCCAGCACGACCTTCTAGTCCGCCCAGCCCAGCCCAGCCCAGCCCAGCCCAGACGCCTCACCTGAGAGTTTGGCGTACTTGGCCTTGTTCTTCTCCTTCACCTGGGTCACCTGCTGCTCCACCAGCTTGTCGTCCACATCCACGCAGGGCTGGGCGCCGTTCTGCGTCTCCATGTAGTCCATCTCCCGCTCCACACGGTCCACACGCGCCCCCACGCCGTCCAGGTTGACCCGCAGCGACTCCTTCTCCTTGTCCAGGTTCTCCAGCTGCGCCACCATCTGCTGCTTCAGCTCCCGCAGCTCTGAGGCGTAGCGGTTGCTCTGCTCGTGCCACAGAGAGATGCGGTCCTGTTTTGTTTTGTTTTAGCCCCCAAAAGCAAAGCCAAGGGTTAAAGGTCAAATCGTGGTTAGCTGTGAAAGGCTTATGTTTGATTTAGGTTTCCAGATTGATATGGTGTGGCTGTCTCATCTCACTGGTCAATGTCGATCACATGCACACACACACTGGTAACAGAAGAGTTAATATTTCCATTTGAAAGGCCACCAACCGCTTTTCCCCATGGTTTATAGCAATAGAATGAAACACAAGAGTGATACTTGCAGTAAAATATATTCGGTTGATTTCAAACATGCCGTGTGATGTAGTGATGTTGCAACAGCTCCTGTCGTGGTATTGTTTTCATTTCTAGACTTGTTTCGTTTGTGCTCTTACCCTTTAAACAGGGTAAGAGCTCAAAGGATCACACTTCAATGAAATACATATATATACCGTATATTTATATATTAGCTAGAAATATTGGTATTGGTATTATTATTATTATTATTAGAGGGGTAAACTCAGAAGGTTGGAATTAGTCCACCATTGTTTGACTTCCAGATTCTGTTTCATATTTCTGAGCCATTTGAGCATACCTGTTTTAAATCATCTTAGAATTATAACAAGATTCAAACTTGTACAACTTGGAGCTGTAGGAAAAATATGTCATCTGTGATGGGAAATTGCAGCCCACAGTTAAAACCTACATCATTCAGGAAGCAAGGCTATGCTCATTACCAGTCATAATACAAGACATAGGAAAACCTCAAGGAACACAGGAAAATCTTCCCAGAAGTCCCCTCCTCAAAATTCCATGATGGTTCCCTGCTGCTGGAAACTTTCTTCCTAGAGGTACTCTGGAGCCCAGGGGTCGGCAGGGAGGAATATTGAGACTCTTACCTCAATAGCCAGCAGCCTCCGCTCCAAATAGTCAATCAGTGCCTGGTGTTGTGCCCCGGCGAAGCAGGCCAAAGTCACTAACAAAACGAGGGCCCTCATTTTTGTGTGTGTTTGGGCAATCACCCTCAGCTGGTCTCGGTTGGCTGCAGTAGAGAGAGAGAAGGAGTGGAAGTGGAGCAGGAACAGGAGCAGGGGCAGGGGTTTGCGCGGAGACCAGGGGAGTCCGAGAGCTTCACTGGAATGTCCTCGGTAAGCGCACGCAGGGAGGAGCTGAAAACATCTGGCGTTGATGGACCCACATACTCTTAAAGAAACATAAGTGGACACAATATCCCCTTTCTTCCTCATGCTTTTGCTCCCCTGCCTGTTTCCATTGTAGCTGGCATGGATAGAATAGGATAGGACAGTGGGTTTAACAGTGAGACTGGCATTTAGTTAGTCCTTTTTATGTATTGCTTTGTGTCCACAGATAGTTTTCCATGAAAACATTTGAATGGTATTGGTATATGGTATATGGCCCATTCCATTGGCACTTGAAACAAAAAGACATGTCAGTTTGCATTTCATCTACAGTATATTATCCAACACATATGTATATTAACCACACAGAAACATGTATTATGTCTGCAATATAAAGTCATTATATTGCCATGGCAACGTTATCTGGGGAAAATATAAATATTTCCTTCTGTTGTTGCTGAATCCATCATTTATTCCCTCTAGCCTACACAAAAATGAAGTGTTCCCTGTATGGATGAACATGTCTTTAACCACGAATGGGTTGTCTTTTGATTCCAACCTTCTGTGGAATACACTCTCTCTCCTACTGCCCTCCGAGTATAGGTTCTTATCAGTGTGTGGTGATTTGAATGAAATACAATCCTTTTCCATTATGTGTTTGCATATGTATCATTCTCAGTGATTGGGCAGTGCTGCTGTAGAAGTCCAGAAACATGCAAATATATAGGCAAATGATTCTGGGCAGAAGAAGAGAAAAGGATTGAGAGCATTGGGTCATCTTGGGGAAAGACACACTGTTGGACGATAAACGGAACACACAGGACAGGTAGTTTTAAATCCATCATTTTTCAAATATATATCAGTTTAGCAAATATTGTTACTGCATTTGTAAGATTTGTGTGTTCATTTTGCACTGAATCCAATGTACATAAATGTAGTTCATGTATCATTAAGATACATCTTTCCATTTCCTTTTGGTTTATTTATCCCTACTATATAGCTGAATCTATCCCTACTAACAACCACATTGTTATTTTCACTTTCATGTTATCATAAAAGAAAAGAACGACAGAGCATCAAGAAAATATAACTCCAGAGCCCAGACAACATGGAGTACACATTCAGAGCAGTGACTCACAACACTGGTCTCTTAATCTGGAGAATCGAGGTAACTTGATATGTTGTTTGTACTCATTTGAAAGCATAAGTGGTTAAGGACTTCTCCTTTTGGGTAAACACGTCATTTTCTGCTCACTCGCACTCCAAGCCACATTTGAGCTCCCAGAGAAGTTGAAATCCCTTCCACCCAATCAACATGGGTAACTCAATATATGCTTCTGTTTTTTTGTTTTCAAAAGAACACTAACCTAGACATCTGTTTCTCTCGTGCACAGAAACTCGAACTTGTGCTCGTACCCGAGAAATCGCATGGGAATTTCTATGAAGGTGACTGCTATATACTACTCTCTGTAAGTCATGGCAACTATCTTTGAATGGTGTCTTTGTATTTTTTATTTGGCCTCATTTGCATATCCCCATACACTACACATTTCTGTATCCCCACCCCCCCTGTACATATCAGCTTCATGGCTATCAGGTGGTTTTGTGTCCATCATTGTTCTCCCGATGCTCC
>OMOU01065175.1:0-13384 GCA_900312585.1 Malacocephalus occidentalis | reverse complement strand
GGTTCACCCCATGTCTTCAGTGCTGGGATTTCGTGAACGGCCCTTTCTGTGTGGAGTTTCCATGTTCTCCCCGTGCTCCCTGGGGTTCCTCCATATATATACATTGTATATATAACCCCTCTAAAAACATGGAAGAAGACCATCGCCTGACCAGCGGCGGTTGGATCGAGGTGGTCCCCGGGCGCTGCACTAGCTGCCCACCGCTCCTGGCCTGACCGCGGAGGAAGATGGCCATGGATGGTTAAAAGCGGAGGACCAATTTCACGGCGACACCTATGGGGGCGTGTGTGTGTGTGTGGGGTGGGTTGGGAGGGCCGCCGTGCACGGGTGTACAGGCATGGTGTTAACCGCGACAATAAAGACGGGGGGTTGTCCGTCCGGTAATTAATTTTTTTTTAAAAATTATTAACAGCATACATCTATGTATTGTTCTACGAAGATGGGTGAATGTGTAATTAACCAAGATGGGAAAATAGGTAATCAGCCAACCTCGCCGTTATGGATTAAAGTGCCATCACACTATGGACTTATTCATTGATGCAGATGAGATGACCAGTTTTAATTGTAATGAATTACACCAATCAAGAATGAAATAAATGCAGCCAAGCCTAAAGGGATGATTTTGGGATGTGAAGATATTATGTTCCACAATAAGAAGACATTTTCTTTTCTGCTTGTAATATTTGAATCCTGAGAACCTTGAGACCTGGCAAGATGCCCTGTAATTTAATGCTTACTTCCTTCACTGAATAGTTACAGTTAGAGAGCACATGCGCACACACACACACACACACACAAATAACGGAATTAGTTAACTTCCTGGTAGCACATCACCAGGTGACATCGACTCCATCATATAATATAAACAACGGAACACTTCACAGACAGCAGAACAGAAGACTACTTAAACAGTGATTTTAGCAGCGGCACCAATCTCTTCCCTCTGCTCCAATATGAAGACTGTGGCTCTGATGCTGGGACTGCTCGCTGCTCTGGACGTCTGCACAGCACAGGTACAATCTTAACTGGACTGTCACCACTTTGACTAAACTATGTACAGGAGTCTCACAAACTCTAAACATGGTCCACTTCATGTGTGAGGCTCAAGATAGAATTGCAGACAGATAGAACAATGAGTCAAAGTCAAAAGTGTTTTTATAGATACATGTACATCATAACACATAAATAGCTAAAAGATGATATAGCAAGAACAGAAATGTATATATATATATACATTCGATAATACAATACCAAAATATACATAATAATGATGAATAATATAAAATGTAATATTATGTGGATGGCAGAAGTATTGATTGAATATTAAATGTACAAATAAGTACAAGTGAGTAACGGCAGATACTGTACACCAATGAGGGCAGCAGTAGCAGAAATATACATAAGATAAGAGAATCAGAAGCATGTGCATGCAGAGTATTTTAATACAGCATAGAGAACATGGCATATGTATCCAGAGCAGTTGAGTCATCTAAATATTATACACGTGTTATAAATGTACATTTAAAATGATCAGTATGATCAATGTGTGTTGATCAAAGTGTGGACGTACCATGTCAGTACCATGTGATTGTCGCCCAATGGGAGATCTTTGGTCATGTGATTGTGTGATCCTGGATTCTGCCACATTTGTTGTGTCCTTGACATGTTATGTCATGGACACAACAAATGTGGCAGAATCCAAATGTGTCCTACTGAAAGCTCCGACTATCATGCATTTGTCTTTTCTTTTGTCAGTCAATGTCTACCACGTCAATGGCAGCTCCGACTACCACGGCAACGGCAGCTCCGTCTACCACGACAACGCCAGCTCCGACTACCACGACAACACGAGCCCCGACTACCACAACACGAGCTCCGACTACCACAACACGAGCTCCGACTACCACGACAACGCCAGCTCCGACTACCACGACAACGACAGCTCCGACTACCACGGCAACGGCAGCTCCGACTACCACGATAGCAGCAGCTCCGACTACCATAACAACGGCAGCTCCGACTACCACGACAGCAGCAGCTCCGACTACCATAACAACGGCAGCTCCGACTACCACGACAACGGGAGCTCCGACTACCACAACGCCAGCTCCGAATACCACGACAACGGGAGCTCCGACTACCACGGCAAAGCCAGCTCCGACTACCACGACAACGGCAGCTCTGACTACCAGGACAACAGTAGCTCCCAACGGAGGCACAGCTGTCAAAGTGTGTGTGCTGACCACTGTGGTTCCACTGCTCTTCTACACAGTGTGCCACTGAGGGAAACACTGCCCCCCTCTGGTGAAGATCATTCAGGAAAATGATCAGTGTTTAATCGCAGTGTTCGCCAAAAATATATTATTTCCTTGTAGAAAAAGAAAACTAAGTGATTAGCTTTATACGTAGCAACAATACTAATAAAAATGATCATGATTTCTGTTGCATGTTAAAATATGCAGTTCAATTTACGATCGGTTATTTTTTCTCATCATTGCTTATTGCTTATATAGCACTCTTTAAATACGTGGTTGTAATCATCAATAGTTTTGGTTGTAAAATATAGATGGATAGATAGATTGATAGATACTCAGACACCACACACACGTGGTGGATTACAGCAAGTCGTTAAAATACATGATGGCAGCAGATTTTGTTACTATTGGCCTTGTAATACTTAAATCTTTACAGCCTCCAGACCAGTTAGGGCAAGGTGGTGTCTTGCTCAGGGACACCTCGACACTTAGCTAGGCGGAGCCCAGGGATCGAACCAAAAACCTTCTGGTTGCCGAGCAACCTCTCTTACCTCCACCATGAAGTAATCAGCTAACAACTTCCAGGATGCACATGGCCAGATGACACTGACTATCTTATAAATATCAGAGCCCCACAGAGCAGAAGAGAACTTATATCGACCATCTGGGTAATAAACAGTGATTTTAGCAGCGGCACCAATCTCTCCCCTCTGCTCCAATATGAAGACTGTGGCTCTGATGCCCGGACTGCACTTCTACACAGTGTGCCACAGAGGCGAACAATGCTCGCCTCTGGTGAAGATGATTCAGGGAAAAAAAGAGTTGATTTTCAGGGTGCACCGAAAATTAATTTTGCGATCTGTGAAAAGGACATCATTTATCAATCGGCCATGAAAGCCGTAGCAACAGCACGAATACAAATGTACTTTTGAATTGTTTAGAATGTATGCTTAGTAGAATACTGTGGGTAAATAAGCATTCCATTGTACCTGTTACACATGGCAATTAACAATCTTGAATCTTGAATGTTCAGAAGCCAGCGAGTGATGAACACCGATTTCCTTAATAGCTAAATAAATAATTACTAAGGATTAATAGATTAAATCAAAAAATACCCAAACCTCCCTCTATCGCACGTACGCACACATTCCACCCTCACATGAATATCATACTGATTAACAGATGAAAGGTTTCTCCCGCCCGGGAGGTGAAACTGTGGTTCAATCTGCACCTTTCACTCATTTCCAACAGGAAGTCTCTTTTGCTTTGCCAGGCGTTTAAACGCACACGACAGGTATTAAAAATGGAATGCTCAGCTTGCAGCCACATGCAACCGTCTGATGACATTTGACAGTGCATCCTGTCAAATGATTTGTACAAATGCTTATATGATCAAAGTCACGTTTTATACGGCACAGATAACCGAAAGGAAATCTTTAATATCCCCAGGGGGCAATTTGTTGGACAACCAGCAGTAACACAGGATCACACCAACCACAGTTGACACTAAACAACACATAGATTTACATAGTACTGTTCAAAAGGCCAACAGCAGCAACCTGTTGGTCCTCCATCTTTAAACCTATGACCAGATGCAAGGACCTAAACTCTCTGGTCTTTAAGAATGGTACTGGGCCTTCTCTGTGGTTCTGACTCTGTATAATTGGGAGAGGTCATTTTGGTCTGTGCACGGGCTAGACACTCTGACAATCCTATCTAACCTGTTCCAGCTCTTCAAGGTAAGTGACCCAAACCAGCAGATTAAAGAAAAGGTCCGAACAGATTCAATAACACAAGAAGAAAACATTCTCAGAAACGTCAACATGAACATTTCATGAACATTTCAGAACATTTCAAATTCAACTAAAGTAAATGATTCACTAAACACACACACACACACACACACTGCTGGTGTGTCATAAAGGTAAACCAGCTGCATTATCTCACAGATATCATAATGATTAATAAATGCAATAGAACCAGTTTCCACTATCCGGGGAGTGAAACTGGGATTCAATCTCTACCGTCGCTATGAAGACTGTGGTTCTGATTATGGGAGCGTTTGGTTTGATGGACTTTTGCATACCGCAGGTAATTTTTAATTCCTAATTTGTATTTAAGAAAACATTTGTCATTTAATTCAATGTTTAGCAAAACCTGACAGAGGTTATTAAGTTGCTTAGCAACGGATTCTCCTATTATAACACGCTCTCTGAAGCAAGTTTCTTCGTACATAAATATCACGATGCAGATAGGCCATATTTCTCATGAATCCTTATCTTATTAATCCTAATAGGTGTCCTAATCTGATGTTGAAATCATATTGCGATTTATCAGACAATGTGACGGAACAGACTCTCTGCTTCTCACTGAAAGCAACATAATGCACTTTGATCTAAAAGACAGAAAACAGAATAAATGAAAACACTTTCACAACAATGTGAAATATTTAAAATGCCGTGGGAAGGTGAGCTAATGAAACACGTGGATACTGTTTGGGAATCTCCATTATCACTGGACCATGGTGCTAAATTGATTCAGAAGAACCACTGACTACAGTGACTGCATCATAGATAGTAGACATGGCTTGGCTTCTGCAAACATTCACCATCAGTTCACACTGACACTCAGTGGTGGGAAAAGTACATTAGAGATGTCTTCAGTCAAATATGACTCCAGTATAAGTTGAAGTCCTCTGTTTAAATGTCCACTTGACTAAAAGTACAAAAGTACTTGCCTTCAAATGTACGTGGGTATCAAAATCAAGTACTTTTTATTATGGCCCTAATGTTAATGCCCCTCTGGCTTAATCTACTCAAATGGCTCTATTGTCACTCTGGACAGCCAGATCTGTTAATATAAGGTCACTAAGTTAGTCACTGGCGTCAATAAACGTTATCATGAGCGGTCAACATGCAGGTGAAAATGTTCCATTACAGAGATCTGAGAGGATGTGAAAAAACTGAGATTTGAGAACTGGACAACTTTCCTTTCATGATATATTTGAAACTTAACATAGTTAGAGGTTTAAACATACAACTTTCTCCGTGTATGGATGTGCCAATGTTTACAGGGCGTAAATCTAATATGTGTGACAGGCCAAAGCAAATTAGTTCAAATAAAAAGTGCTATACCCTGATTGGTGTGCTCGCTGTGCTTATAAAAAAATGTTTTCACTTGAACGACAGACGCCCCATAATGTAGCGGACTAGCTACTTTCTACAATTTAATCTTTAATGTAGTTTAAATGGAGTTAAAACAATTTTTTAAAGGTACAGTTAAGTACAGATACTTGAAAAAGGTACTTAAGAACAGTGGGCGATGACTGTGTTGCTGTCCACCGCTGCCAGTTCCACCTACAGGACAACATTGTGGTTTGTGGAGATCATATTCAGCTAACTACGTCGCTAACGAATCAATGGCTGGTCAACTAAGTGGACTTTCCATCTCCCTCCTAGGTTTTGGGACAAACTGCAGCTCCAACTAACGTGACAACTGTAGCTCAGGCTACCACAACAACAGGAGCTCCAACTAATGTGACAACCGCAGCTCCGACTACCACGACAACAGGAGCTCCAACTAACGTGACAACCGCAGCTCCGACTACCACGACAACAGGAGCTCCAACTAACGTGACAACCGCAGCTCCGACTACCACGACAACAGCAGCTCCAACTAACGTGACAACCGCAGCTCCGACTACCACGACAACAGGAGCTCCAACTAACGTGACAACCGCAGCTCCGACTACCACGACAACAGGAGCTCCAACTAACGTGACAACCGCAGCTCCGACTACCACGACAACCACAGCTCCAACTAACGTGACAACCGCAGCTCCGACTACCACGACAACCGCAGCTCCAACTAACGTGACAACCGCAGCTCCGACTACCACGACAACAGGAGCTCCAACTAACGTGACAACCGCAGCTCCGACTACCACGACAACCGCAGCTCCGACTACCACGACAACCGCAGCTCCAACTAAAGTGACAACCGCCACTCCGACTACCACGACAACCGCAGCTCCGACTACCATGACAACGGGAGCTCCAACTACTACCATGACAATTCACAATTCAACAACAAGTGGAGGCACAGCTGTCAAAGTGCCTGTGCTGACCTCTGTGGTTCCACTGCTCTTGTACACAGTGTGCCACTGAGGGACACGCTGCCCCCCTATGGTGAAGCGGGGAAGGCTAACCCTAACCTCATCAAAATCACAATGTTTGCCATAAATCGCCTTGTGGAAAAGAGCAATTGGTTTTAGGTGTATATATATGATGAGGTGTTCTGAGTTGAGTGGCAACTTGATCTGCCAAATGGATCCAATATCGAACAATACTAATGCTAATCCTCATGATTTCTGTTACATGTTGTTCCATTCATATGCATTATTATTTTCTGTTTGTAGTTTTTCTCATAGCTTCTGGCCGTGATAGCGCTCTTAACAAATACACTTTTCTGGAATAGTTCCAATGATGCCCTGATTGTTTTCAGCCTCACCTGTAGGTTCCTTTGACAGTGTCTGCTAAATGACAATACAGCATTTGTTGTTATTGTTATAAATCATATACAATAAATGATGGTTCAACATCAATAGTTTTGGATGACATGGAACATTGATGCATGATAATACTAATACTAATAGTAATAATAATAATATAATATATATCATAATAATAACAATCTTGATGGGGAATAACAAAACTATAAAAGTGTGTATTTTTTAGAAAGAATTCAAATGTCGTTGTACAAATAACAAAATAAAATGAGGACACTCCTCCCACTTGTGTGATGTCATAAGCCGGAGATTCAGGGTGAATCACACTCACACCTGGGGCAAGGGAAGCACCGATTACCATGACAACGGGAGCCATCTTTTAAACTATTCACTACCTTGTGTGCATTTATAGGCTATGATGGCAATAGTACCTTTATTATTCATCTTCTTCATCTATTCGTATCATTATTATTATTATTATTATTATTATTATTATTACGACGTGTATTTTATAATTTCTATTTCTATATCATTTGTATTCATATTCAAACAGTAAATGAAACAGGTGAAGCAGAGAGTAGGGAATTTAAATAATGCAAATCTTTATTACACATGAACTACAGAACAATGGACAGTATGAAGGATGTGACAGCGTGGGTCACCTGAGTCAGGTGACTGTCTCAGTCCTCGGATCGACAGATCGCCAGCAGGGCCTGGAGATGCTCCCCTTTGAAGTTTTTCTGGTTGTGCAAATCAATAAAGATAAGTGTGATGTACAAATATGGGAATACACACACACAGTGTGTGTGTGTGTATATGTGTGTGTGTGTGTGTGTGTGTCTACACACACCTGTAGCGTGGTGTACAGCGAGGTGCCGGTCAGTCTGAGGAAGGCCACTCGGATGCACAACAGGTCTTCCTCGCAGTGGGAGACCATCACCCCGTGAACTACGGACGTCTGGACCAGAGGCGAGAGGCACGTCAACTATGTCTGTTGCCACGGTGACAGGCCTGAACGGACTTAGAGGAGCGGCAGTTACCGTGACAACGTTACCCAAAGGAATATTTCGTGGAGAGTATTTGTACTCTACACAAATAATCCAATGCTCAAAAAAGTCACACACCTGTGCATGTAAAATATCTTATGTATTTAGAGTATCTGTGTACTTAGCAAGAGTCATGTCAACAACAACAACAGAAGAAAAAGAATAATGTCTTCATGCAATGTTATGGAGATCAGTGAGGAGAGGAGAGGAGGGGAGAGGAGAGGAGGGGAGGGGAGAGGAGGGGGGTGTTTGTGAGATCGATGACATCATACCTTCATGGGGACCAGTCGCTGGGCGAGGAACAGGTGGGGGTTCTGAATGGACTGGACTGCAAGGGTTCAGAGGTCAGGGACAACTTTATTGTTTCTCACTAGTGCCCTCCCGTCCCCCCTCCCCCACAAATGGTGTGTAATATTCACCTAATATCCTCAACCCCATCCTCACATCTCCGGAGAAGCGCTTGTCGAGGATCTTCTCCAGAGCTTCCCCTCTCTGCAGCTCCAGGCCCATCAACACTGCATGGAAGAGGAGTGAAAAACGCTCACATTTAGTGCCCTTCATTACTGCATCATTACACTTCCGTCCACTAGGGGGCGGCAGAAGAGCAGATGACGCAGAGGTGCAGGGAGAAAGCAACTCCAGCATTGTAGTTCTGACAGGTCAACAAGAGGACGAACGCGCACGCACGCACACATAAACACACACACACACACCTCTGTTGAGATGTGCCGTGTCTCTGGAGGTGAGGATGCTGATCCATACAGCAGGATCTGTTTTCTTCGTGTCCAGCGAGGTGGACAACACCTGCAGTGGGAGAAACAACCACCCTGAGCCCACAGAACCAACAAACTCTTCTTATTGATAATGTCCCCGAGTTGAAGTGAACTTTGACCTTGATATGTTACGTGATATTGTGGGGAGTCTGTTGGTGGGTGGCTGGTTGTAAGCAGCCTCACCTGGTCACCGAGTCAGGCTGATTAGTGGCTGCATTGGCTAATCGATGCACCACACACACACACATACACACACACACACACTCAGGAGAGTGCTAGCTGTGCACCACCTGCTCTGTCTCCCAAACATCCTTCACACTTTGCAATAAACCGATGTAACTGATTTTCATCCACCTGCCTGTGCATGGATGTGTGTGGGAATGTAGTATTGAAGAATAGAGGGGTTAAATACATTTAAATCAGACGCAATGAAGCTATACAGTCTGATGAAAAGATTTAGTATCAAGAACAAATGACGATACCTCAATGTCTTTCTGGACAATGGCGACAACGTTGTCTTTCTGTGGGGGAGAAAGGTGGGAAAAATGTAAATAATTCATGACATCCAACAATGAATCATCCTTTGTAATGAATCAAACTACGCCATTAGCATCATGGTAACAAGACGCCATACTCAATATGCTGGCTAAACGCTGTCTAAGAAGATAGCTCTGCAATCGCTGAGGTGATATAGCAACTCTGCTATTTCATTTCACAGCCTTAGAGGGCGCTAGTGGGCCGCAGTGGTTTGTTGCGAAACCACTGCGACCCATCGCAGACTAGGCCCCGCCCACCTCATGATGAAACTCACGTGCAGCAGAGCGACGACGAGCTTGGCAAAGTCTCCGCTGGTCTCTCCCTTCAGGTCCTTCTCCAGGTCCTTCGTGTACACTAAAATAAGCGCGAAAGAAACAAGATGGTGGAGGAATGCGTCGGCGTAGGGTTTACGTCGTGTCAAGACTAGCGCTAGCAGGCAGCTAGCGTTAGCAGGCAGCTAGCGTTAGCAGGCAGCTAGCGATGCAATGCAAAGCTTGGGTTTTAAACGCTATGTGCTCTCCCTCGACCAATCAGGCACGTATACTCATGGAGGTTTGGGAGATGTGCGTGTCTATCCCGTCAGCGAAGGTCCGCGACCTTCAGAGTCCCCCCCCCCTTTATGACATCACAAGTTGTACAGATGTACGGATGCCGGAGAAATCGGCCTAACAGTTGCTGCACAGTCCACTGGGTAGGCTGATCTCTCCAGCACATGTACAGTACATCTGGGTGGACACTCCCACTTGTGATGTCATTGGAGGTGGTATAATAGGGGCCTCTTTAAGGTGTCAGGTGGGGCGGGGGTGAAGGTTACATTCACTGTAGGCTGCGCGGATGTCTTTGAGCTGCGGAGCCGGACACATGCACAGGATCTCCATCAGAGTCTCTTCATTGGTCCCGAGACCCTGCAGGCGTGCACGCCCACACACACACACGCGCACACACACAATTCGATTCAGTACAGCTGGCTATGATTCACAAATTATCTGAGGATGGTCATAAGTTATATCAAGAATTTTAATTCATGAATGATCAATGGATCTTTGAGTTCTTTGACACACACACACACCTCCATGGCCTGACGGAGGCGGTGGGCATCATGGTGCAGAGGGATCATCATGAGGGCCAGCATCAGGGTTTGCAGATCCCCCGACAGCACCTTCTTCAGGCCCGCCTCCAGGTCCTGCACACGAGTTTTAGAAGCATTCGGAATATGAGTCCCGCAGAGCACCATGGGTCGAGAAAAAGAACCCTGTCTGCTAGAGGCATGGTACGAGGATAATGTGGAGGATAATGTAGCCACATGGCTTGAGTAGTGGCAGTATTCGCACAGTAAACAACGAGATACTGGTGGATTGTCGGGAAATGACAGTGTTAACGGAATCGCTGGCAGGAGGCTTTTTTATTTTTTACATAACGGTAAATCAACTCTTCGACTTTTCTCTGTCAAGACAATCCTCAAGTCAACATTAGCATCGTAGCCACGGGGACTAGCCCAGTCGGACCGGCCGCTCTGTAAACTCCCTGACTAAACAAAGGCATGCTGAAACGCTCCCATAAACGGGCCTCGATAAGAGTTAATCAGTAAACACTCAGGAGCGACGGAGCGGGTGACACACAGTATCAAATCGTTGTTTACACAGAGTGACAAATGCATGGAGAATAGTCGTTCATAATGTCTAATGTGTCATAGCTTGGAGTGATATCTCAACTACGCATTGCTCGGTGAGGGGCGACGGCCATGTGTTGCCGGGGTCGATGTCGATGGAAGCAGACAGCAAACGGGCTCGCCCACCTTCTGGCTGAGCCCCCAGTAGGCTTTGGCCACCATCTGCCTCTGGGCGCTGTTCCGATTGGTCAGGATGTTGACAAGAGTGACCACGTCTGAAACACACATACACACACACAGACGAGAGCTGAGGATTTCATTACCGCCACACTGGAGGAGTGGAGTGGAGTGCTGTATGTGTTGGTTGGCTGGTTGGCTGGTTTTTAAAAGCAGCCTCACCTGGCCCCTGAGTCAGGCTGACTAGACTCTGGGGCGCTGCTGGGCCAGGCTGAACACCGGTGTTGTGCAACCATCAGCCAGCCATCACCACACACACACACACACACAGACGGAACGCTGACATGTTTGCAGTTTCTGCTCTGCCTGCTGAAGCTCTGTGATAAACCAGTTTGACAGCTATCTAACCTGTATCCTTGTTATCTTGAGTGGCAGGGCTAACTGGATTGAATAATTAGCCTCAGGCAGACAGACACACACACACACACACACAAATGGATTGCTGGATGCAAATGTATTTTCATTAAATGGATTTTGTATGACAATTTTATCCAAAGCGCATATCCAAGAACATCCACCCATTCATGGGTAACAGCCAACATGTCAAGAGCAGGGTTAGGTGGTGTCTTGCTCAGGGGCACCTCAACACTTAGCTAGGGTGGAGCCCGGGGATCGAACCAGCAAGCTTCTTGTTGCCAGACAACACTCTTAACCTGCTGAGCTACTACTGCCCTGTTATTACAGCACATTTTCAAAATGGCCACCAGAAGCGCCAGTGTCTTGTCTACCTTTCTTCTCCAGGGCGGTCTGGACGGTCAGGGCATCTCGCTCGGGGTGCAGGTTGGGGAAGGGTCTCACCGTACCCAGAGTACCCCAGGACATCTCCTGGTGTGGGGGGAGAGAGAGAGAGAGAGAGAGAGAGAGAGAAACATGACAGTGAATTGAAGATGTGTCATGTGTCCTCACTGCAAGCTATTCATTCAAACAGGCACACACACACACACACCAGGCCGATGTCCCTCTGGGCGACACAGGAGGAAGATATGCTTGTGTGGGCGTCAATGAACTTCATAGCATTCAGCAGACAGAGCCGAACATAAAGGTGACAGGAAGAATGCCTCCATTCTTTACATTCCATTGATGGTCTGTGTGCGTGTGTGTGCGTGTGCATGCGTGTGACATCCACATCGCGTAACCTAAAGATACGAGTGTCACGTACATAATACACACCTGTCCGTCAGGTGAAATGGCTTGATATCACAGGTATGCAACCACACGCTAGTGTGTGTGTGTATGACAGAGAGGAATAGAGGAAGAAAGAGAGACAGATATATTCAAAACAGAAACCGAAGAGAGAGACACACACACACACATACACATAGACAGACAGAGAGTACTTACATATGTTTTGAAGTAATCCGGGTCCATGTCCTCGACTAGGAATGCAGGTAAGAGCTAGAAAAACATCAACAGTGTGAAAAACATGTAGTGTTGATGTATAAAAATACTATTAGACACCCACACAAAGGTGTGTGTGCGTATGTAACACACATCCTTGTCACACTACAGGTCTATACTATAGGAGTACATGTCTAAGAATGTGCTGTCAAATAATGGAAATATTGACTTTAGCGAAGACTCAGGTTTGCTTCTCCGTATTTATGTCCTTACCTGTGAAACTGTACAGATGAGCAGTGTAGGTAGGGCGCGGCGGGCAACAGCGAAGCGTTAATCAGCTCTGCTATTTTAGCCCCGTCCACATTACGATACTACTACTACGTGGGACACGCCCACGGACCTGTCGGTCACACTCGACAGACCAATGGGCGCTCCCGGCGGTGGTCCGTACATTTCTCCCACTTTTCTGTCGGTCCGGTTCTGCTTCCTGCGGTCACGTGGAAATGCGGAATTCTAATTAAAATGAGACATTATCACGGTTGGTTACAATGAGATTATGAAGAAAATCAAACGTTAAAAATATCTAGAAATAATAACTTAATAATAACACCATAATACCGTGATAATTAAAAAAGTGGAATGAAAATGGCTACATAAAAAATACTTTTTTAAATACTGTTTTAAAAGCCTTTTTTGATTCAATGTTCAATTCGGTAGAATAATAAGCGAGTATTTGCAGGCTAGACTGGGTTCTGTTCACAGCATTGTTCCACTGTACTCCTGTTTTATGACTACACAAAGACGGGATCGGTCTGTTGAGGTTTTCTCAACACACGGTCTCTCCCCCCTAAGTTTCAAACAATGAGGCTTTTTCAGAGATCATGTTTCCATTTGAGAGCGCAGACACAGCAGCACCCGCATTTTGAGAGAGAGTGAGAGTGAGGGAGTGAGAGAGGCAGATTCACAATATGAAACAGTACGAGACAGACAAGAACGATGAAATGAGAGATAGTTAGTTAGATAGTGAGAGACACACACACACACATGAGAGAAAGAGAGAGACAGACAGACAGAAGAGATAG
>OMOU01065169.1:0-15558 GCA_900312585.1 Malacocephalus occidentalis | reverse complement strand
ACACACCGCCCCTTAAACCACAAGTCTCAGCCTCTCGCTCCGCTATAACTTCACATCTGCCCCGGCAGAGCACTGGGCTCTTTGAGTCAGCCATGCTGCAAATTTGTGGCCAGATCTGCGGCCTGGGTGGGGAGAAATGGTCCGACAGGCACATCGATTCCTTTCGAGGAAGGAAGTTGTGGAATTCCGTCTGTGGAGAGAAGAGACCGATGGCTCCCTATTTACCGGCATGTGAGCGCTGGGATTCTGTGGCTATACGCAAGAAACCCTTAAAACATTAGTTTTGTCGGGAGCGCCCATGGGTGCCTCTCAACCATAGCTTCTGTGTGTGCGCGACTAAATGAGTACTTGTCCGTTGGTGCACTCCTAAATGCGGGCCCCGCTTCGCCACCGCAAGAGTGTAAGTTACCTTATACCTGGGTGTGTTTTCTGGGGCCCCTGTTAGGAGACCAGCCCGGTGCAGATGTGGGGCCTCTGATAACTCCCCAGGCCAAGGAGAGGGTCAACAGTCTGATTCAGAGTGGTGTGGATGAGGGAGCCTCCTTGCTGCTGGACGGCAGGAATGTCCACGTCAAGGGATACGAAAACGGCAACTTTGTGGGGCCCACTATTATGGGCAATGTTACAGTATGTATGGGCTTTATGGCCCCGCTTTGGCTCATAAATAATGCTAATGTCATCAAACGTGTCACAACACCATATAACAAATCACCCTAAAGCCTGTATGTATGGTATGTATTCATGCTCTTGCAGCCTCAGATGAAGTGCTACACAGAGGAGATCTTTGGGCCCGTGCTGGTCGTTCTGGAGGCAGAGTCTCTGGACGACGCCATTAGCATAGTGAACAGCAACCCCTATGGCAACGGCACCGCCATCTTCACTACAAACGGTGCCACGGCACGCAAATACACGCATGAGGTGGACGTGGGCCAGGTGAGTGTCTATAGTGTATATAGTGTGTGTGTGTGTGTGTGCGCGCTTTCTACCGAGGAGAGAGGAGACATTCACAGACGCCTGTCAAGTCTATGTAGCATCTGTCAAACGCAAATTACATCACAGTTTAGTTTGAAGACATACACGCACACACACACACACATAATCATGCCATTATTATGTTCCCGAGCAAGTACAGCAATGTTTGCAGAGTGAAAATATACACACGAGCTCCCCCTACCCTTCTCCTTCCCCTCCCCATTGAGACTGCAAATAGCGAGAGCAAATATGTGGTTTTTAAACCAAAACACGGCAGACATGGAAAGATGTCTTGATGGGATTAGCGGAGGGGCACAAAGAAAAAATCTCATATTAATATCGAGGAAAAGGGATTCCTCTGAGTTTGTTTATGGACAGTTTCCCCCCCGCCCCATGTTTGTTTGGTTGTGGGTCCATGTTCTCCACCGTGTTTGTTGTTCACATGTCGGGGAGCGCTGTGCCAAGCCATGTGCCGCGCTCCCCTCGGAAACCTCCGGGCGACAAAGGACTCCTCTTCTCTGCCGGGTTTTGTTCCCTGACAATCATCCCGGCCGGGAAGAAAAGCCCTTCCTGCTGCTGCGTGTCCTCCCGATTGCCGCGGTGTCTTAAAAGATTCTTCAAAACGACAACCCCGTCCAAAGCAAAGCAACAAATGGCGTGTTTATTGTGTCTACTTTTTATAAATGAGCTCAGAGGTACAGATTCCAACCGCAATGTTTTCAAATGAGCGCAGCGGCCTTGTGTTTTTGTTTTGGAGTTTAATGAGCAAGGACGACGGCGTATCTCTTATTACCTGTAATCAACGCGTCAAGTGAGGATGCGGTGTTTTATAAAGCGTACACAACGCGGGATTGTTTGAGCGTGTTTTGTTGCAGGTGGGAGTGAACGTTCCCATCCCCGTTCCTCTGCCCATGTTCTCCTTCACCGGGTCGAGAGGATCTTTCCGAGGAGACACCAACTTCTATGGAAAACAAGTGAGTGCCTATTCCTGGAAGACCCTACAGGTTTAGGATAATTGCTGGGATGGGTTTTGAAATTTTTTTTTTTACAATGGCTGGTAGAGATCGGTGTATATTATCATAATGTGAGAAAAAGTATGGAAGGCTGTATAAATGATAATATAATTTAAACAATACCTCATGTGCATATGGTCCTATGAAGAGAAAAGTGAAAACAAGATATCCAACGATGGCAGCTGTTTAAGATTCAAATGCTTCACTGTTTTTTCCCCCCACAGGGCATTCATTTTTACACACAAATCAAAACTATTACTTCGCAGTGGAAGGCTGAAGATGCAACATTAAAGACTCCGGCAGTTACCATGCCAACAATGGGCCGATAAATGGCTAGCGCGAAGCCCGTCTGAGGTCTCTTGTGAATTCAAATGTGAATCCTTCTTATCGGTCCAAATAATCCAAAGAGCTCCTCTCTCTCTCTTCTCTCACACAATACAAGAATATCAAGAACTTGACATGCTGAAGACACAATATTAAAGCAATCGCCCTTCATGATGAAATTCCCTTCTGTGAAGATGTTCAACTAATTGTAGGTGCACTTGCATTATCTTGTCTGTACAAGATACTAATTACACTGTAATAAGGCCCCTCTGTTCGATGAAACCACAGCCAAACCTGTATGAGCAAAAGGTGGTTTGAAGAGGATTTCATTAAAAAAGTTGAGCAAGATGTGTTTGTGTGGGTTAAAATAAATGTTCCTCCACGCCTTGTTTAGGATAGTGCTTTATTGTCATCAACACAATGTCAATCATCGTCACCCACTCAAAAGGAGCCAGGCCCCAGACCCACGGTCATGTCGTGTGGATATCAGGCAAGCTGTTGGGGTTGGAGGGGAGACCGGCCACGTGTATCTGGGTCATGAAGGTCATCTGGGATACGGCCTCTGTAGTCCTATGAGAAGATGGTCACCGTCTCAGAAAGCTTTGTGGGCCAAACACGCAATGCGGTGCCAGTAAAATCTGTGCAGCGCTTCGTAATTACAAGCATTGCACACAACCGTCTCTCATGCATTCCTTTGCGTGTCCTTACCCCGTGGCAGCAGCGCTGTCCATCTGACTCTTCTCGACGGATGCGGGCGAAGACGCAGTTTGGCTGGGTTTCCTGTAGCACGGGAAGCGTAAGAGTCGAGCGATGAGCAAAGCGTCGAGGCTGTCAAGCCAATGTTGTGTGGCCTGCGCAGCATTCGGTCCACACTGGTCTAAGAGGACCCGAGCTGGCCTTGTGGGCCGGGTTACTCCAGGGCAACGGACCCAGATCCAGTAAATGGACCCGCAATCAAACGACGAGGTGCCAGACCACTGCTAACATGAACGTACATACTCCTGTGCCCCACCGCACGCCCATACGTTAAGATATCTCCCGCCCATGGGCTTTTGGGAAATCATGTTACCAGCTGCTCTCGCCAGACCACAAGTGTTCAAAGAACAAAATAAACTGGCAGTGCACGTGAAGTGGGGCCAATAGGCACAGGCCTAAATCGACACGACCAGATGTTTGTTTCCAACTACACGACTCTGTGGCCGGGCCTATTTTTACTATTGTGCCCAGACTCTTTCTTAATTCTTTTTAAGCAGCCGAACGGAAAAGAAAATTGGTCGAAGCTGAACTGATGTTTTATAGTATCCTCTTCTTCTGAGAAAATATCTGTTGAAAACATTAAAAGCAGGGAGGAGTCACAGGCGGAGGTTTAGACTGCACTGATGCATACATGGCATCACTGGCGTTTCATCTTAGCAGACACTTGTGGCTGACGTTTTTGTTTTGTTTAACACCAAATAGATGCCATTTATCACAGCAGGACAGTGAAAGAGAGAGAGGGAGAGTGCTTTTGAGTGACCACGCTGTCTTGAAGTCTAACCCCCAGACACCGATGTGGCACAGAGACTGGTGGGGACTTTACCTTGTTTTTTGTCCATTCATTCTGGCAAAGAGCAGTCGAAGCACTTTCTCCTTCTGCTCCCATGTCAGGTCTGCGATGTCCACTGGGTCGCTCTGCACATTAGTCCTTCAACCCAGGGAGAAAATAGAACCGATATGTCACCCATTTCATTGGAATGAATAATGAAATGTAATCATTTAGGTCACTTTTATTAGTTTTATACCCTCTCAAGCAAGGTGTAAACCGTGTGAAGTTGTTTGGATGTCTACTAAATGTGTCTGAGGCTGACTGGAGCTCACATTAATGAGCCAATAAAGTGGAAGCAGACATGCACACGATGCTGAGGGGTTGGCGGAGCGCGGCCCTACCACTTCTGAGCCTCCTCCATGTCCGAGTAGACACAGTTGGTGCTGTGGCGGTTCTTGTGGAAGGTGCGGATGAGGGGGTACTGCTGCGTCCCCGCCCTGGCCTCGTTCATTCTCACCTGGTAGGCCTTTGCCGCCTGCTCCTTGTACACCAGCCTGTTGGCCTGGATCTCCTGCTTCACCTGAAACAGCGGTGGGAAGTCACCTGAGTACATTTACTCAAGCATTGCACTTACGTACACTTTTGAGGTACTCTAGTTTCTGCTCTTTTCTACACCTCAGAGGCAAATATTTTACTTTTCACTCTGCTACATTTATCTGACAGCTTTAGTTACTAGTAACTTTGCAGATTAAAATGATCAATAAATAAATGACATCATATCAATGAATCTTTATTGATCCGCAGGGGGGGGAAACACATGAGGACGTCCATAATATACTGTATATTATTCTGAAATCAGGCCATTCTGCATAATTAGTACTTTTCGTACTTTAATTCTATTTTAATTCGAATAATGATGTGCAATTTTACATACAGAACTTGTACCTGGGTTTGTTTACAGTGTGGTATTATAACTTGTGTTTCAGTAAAGGGTCTGAGTACTTCCTCCACCCCTGACCTGAAACAGAGCCGCGTGGAAGAAGCGCTCCAGCTCCGTGCGCTGCTCCACCACGCTGCCCGCCAGGCGCTTGATGCGGCCGATCTCCCGCTCCCGCGCCGACAGCTGCCTCCGGAGCCTCACTAGGTCCTCCTGGCCGGCCTGGCCACTGACCAGCGCCTTCTCCTGGATCTCCCTCTTCTCCCGCTCAAACTCCCCCGCCAGCAGCTCCAGGGCCCGCTCCAGGGAGCCCAGCTTGGCCTTGAGGTCGGATACCTCCTCGCTGTAGGCTTTCATCTGGGCCCTGTTCTTTTTGATGATCAGCGCGTCGGTGGCCTGAGAGGAGGAGAAGGTCACGAGAGGTCAAGGGTTGACAGGTCTGAGCGTCATGGGATATACAGGTGGAGGTGCAGGAGGTGCTCCTCGTCACGATGCTCATGTGTCATGAAACCAGCCCAGGCCATATAGCCAGGGTTTAGAAATGAGTGATTTACTGCTTTTATGGACGACAAACACCAGATTAGCTGCTATAAACTATAGGCTTATCTGGCCGTCATAAATCTGGGTGGACACTCCCACTTCTGATGTCACTTTTAACACATTTTGAGACATCAAGCATCCCCTCACATACACATGGTACACATTTCTGCCACGCAGACGAGTTTTCAACTCATGATTGGTTTTCTAGTGCCGATTTGTAGATTTTGTGTTCTCTTTTAGTCCTTTTTCGGTGGAACTAATTACAGAGGTCCAGACCTCAGTGACCTCCTTGTTGGCCACGGCCGTGAACCAGCAAGCAGATTATCAGATCATGGTCTTAAGGGATCCTCTGAGTCGGCAGAAAAGGGATCAAAAATGAGACATAAATGCTTTCGTGGATTCCCCATCATTTACATTTATCGGGGGAAGGATTAGGGTGGTCAATATTTGTTTGCCTTTCGTGAATCACTGCCGGAAAACAGTGAAGGGGGATGGGGGGGGGGTCGCCACAAGTTGGAGTCCGAATGTCAGTGGAAACTCACCATAACCACCAACCACTGAGACAGTTGGCAAGCGGGAGGTGAGGGGAGGGGAGGTGAGGGCCACAAGCAAAATACACACAGTCAGCACGAGTAAACATCACGGGGGAAACAGCACCAGAAATACGTTCTCCATAACTCATGACCAGCAATAATTGAATTGGACATAAGCGCTCTCTGTCCGAGGGGGACGCCCAGCATATAATGTAACCATAGCGCGTGATTTCTTTCTATCTTAACCTCACATGTATACCTTGTCCATCAACATGGAGGCGTTCTCCTCAGCCAATGACGCGGCCAGGTTCTTCACGTCCTCGACCTCCTTGATGTGGTAGCTCAAGGCCTCGTTCAGTCGGACATTCTCCTTGAACACAGAGCGCGAGGCGTCGTCCAGCTTCCTATACGGTGGTGGGTACGGGTTAGAAAACGGATAGTGTGAGTGGATCATCTGTGAGAAACCACAATGCTTGGTGAATTGCTTGTGTATTCTCAATGACACTATACTACTCCTGCTCATTGTAAGTAACGTCTGACAATACAATACCATAAATATCATGAAACCTAATTGTATTGTCTACATTAGACTATGAATATAGCACGTGTTCAATTGCAAGTCTGTTTCTTCCACTGCAGTCTAAACTTAGCAAGACCACACCCGGATCAATGTTGAACTAAACACAGAAGAGGTAAAGTATAGCTTCCTTAAAACGAATAAACAGAGGATCTCTGAATATACTGGACACACCGTTCTGCACCCATCCAGGATGTGATCGTTTTCTTTGGTGATGTCGGCTAAAATATCTTTAACATGGCAAAAAAGTGTGGTAACATAATACTAGCCTGTTTATTTTGAGGCACTTCTTTCTGGGTCAAAACGCTATAACAATTCACTTGACGTTCATGCCGGAGAGCGGACAGGAGACAGACTCACACAATGGCTTCATCGTGAGCGCTCTCGGCCAACTGGGCTAGTCTCTGCTCAGCCTCCTTCTCCAGGCGAGCCTGCAGAGCAACACACATCACCATGGGCTTAGTGAGAAGGAGAAATGCACAAAATCTGGGCTTTGTCATCAGCAAAAAGAATCCTTATAACATCATCAATATCAGAGCCATACATGATTGGATTGCATTAGCTATGATAATACTTTTGAGGATACCTTTTCGGTGAAGAACTTGGTCTCCACTCTGCCCAGGTTTTCCATGTGATTTTTGTCAGCGAGGTGCATGCCTTCTCTAATCTGGTGAACACACAGATGAGTTGATGATGATGATGATGATGATGATGATGATGATGATGATGATGATGATGGTCACACACCACATGGTGAATACACTCATAACAAAGACACCAATCAAGTCCTTACGCTACTGAGCTCCTGCTCCATCTGGGCTTTCCTCTTATGAAACTCGTTGATTTTCTTCTGCTCCACCTGGATCATGTCAAAGTCACCAGATCTCTTCTTGAATCTCTCCTCCAGCTCATTGATTTGAAGTGTGTATACTGCAACCTGTCACAAACCAGGGTATGGTTTGATCATATTCAAGGAATTCCTCATAGTTCTGTAAGTCGTTTGTTGCACATGTTAATGTGTACAGTATAATTAACTCGAATGCATAATTAACTCTTTCAGTCACCAACACAAAAAAGGCAGTTAGTTACAAGTTAAAGGATAGCACGGATCACCCTGCCAAGAGATTGCCACAGCTTCCAGGAAGAGAGAAGTACCACTTGTAACATCTGGGAAGAAAATGTTGTCTAAAAGTTCACATGGACCACGGCCAATTACAGCCCGACCCAAGGAGTGATCAGTCAAGCTAAATGCCTGAACTGCTACTGTGGATACACCAGCCAGAGCGAAAAATGCGACGAAGAGACCAAAGTCATGAGTGACTAGAAAAACATACACCCACAGCCATGTAGATGATGACAAAATGAGAGGGTATCGACTATCTGATTGCTAGTTTCAGTCCAATTGTTATTCTTCAGATAACTCCATATGTTCGGCACAACACAGCTCTCCAGGATACAGAGGGCTGACTCGGTTCCCAGTATCTGCACGTCTTGCGAATGCTTTTAATCTTATACAATGGTCAGCGTGTTTCCACAATATACCCATCACTTCAAGAGTGAGAAATGAGCTTAGTGCCACAGTGCATAACGCTTAATTTGGAAAACTCCTAAGCATGAAATCATCATTTAACTAATTGGACCAGACTCTCACCACAACACTGTGATGTCGTATTAGAACCCAGACAGAACCCAGAACTCTCGCATGCTGTGAGGGCTTTTGTAGTTTCCATTTTATCACCTCACAATACAAAATGGTGCAGCAAGGCAATACTTTTATGTTACGTCTCAAGGGTGGACCACAATGCTGTTGTTTTTAATGTCATTTATTTTTCAACTCAAGCATATATGACAGCTCCTGCATGTCTAAAATAGAGATGCTATGAGCTGCTGCAAACCAGGCCTCTCTGTAACGTTGTACTTTACCAGCATGAAGAGTACAACAGAAGATAGAAAACAGCTGTAGGCGAGAGTAACCATACTGCTTTTTGGTAAAATCAAAATGAAGGCGTATTTGAGATGTTGACTTATAGTCTCGTGGTATTCCCTTGAGTTATTTGGATACCAAGCAACTTGAAATGTTGTTTTGACACTGGGAAGGTTAAAATATGTTCACCCCAAGGACCCAAACTATGAGGATTGATTTCTTTGTTTATGACTCCATAGCGGCACGGCTGATGTGTTTTCCTTCTTCCATAATATACACGTCTGCATAATTACACAGACAGAACTGTTAAAACGCACCACATTTCTGAGATGCTATAGGTTTAAATGCACATTTGTTGCAGAAAAAACATCAGGGATAGCATTGAATCCCAAAAGCAATCTGGCAGTTGGAATATGACATGCTTCCATAAACTCACATATGCAAGTGCGTTCTAGTAAGTGGCTGCTGTTCTGCTGCGCTACAGTTCCCGTGTCTAAAGTTAAACCATAGACTGCCAAAACATACACAAGGCCTACCAGATTCTCACGCTCTTCCTGCGCAAGCAGCTTTTGGCTTTTGAGTTGCTGCTCCAAACTCGTGATCTGTGAAATTGACAACAAATGCAGTTATTGGACAGAGCCAACTGTCCAAAAAAGGCCAATTTTTTTTTCGTGGAGTCTACTTAAAATCCAAGACGAACTACTTTTTAAAGCTCCAAACCTTCCGCTCTCCCTCCGCATCTTTTATCTCCATAAGTCTAATGATCTCGGCCATGTCCTTCTCCGCGCGGTACTGCTGGCTGGTGAGGTCTTCGTTGGCTCGCGCCAGCCTGCCCGCGGCCTCGCGGTACTGCACGCGCGACACTTCGGTGACGTCCAGCCTGAGCTCCCACAGAGCGGCGGCGGCCTTCGCCTTCTCCATGTCCGATTGCCTGTTGTCGGCTCTTGCCTCATGTTTGCCTTCCGTTTTTGCTTTGCTGAGAGAAATTGTTCACCGTAAGTTAAAATAAATAGCCATTTGCCCTGTGTGTATGTTTGATATCTTAACTGTTATTTACATACACGTACCCGCCTTTTCCTTTCTTCACCGGCTTTTTCTTCGGCATCACTGCGGCCCGCAGGTGACTATGAACAGTGAACAGTGAAATACCAAGTTAACTACTTTTCAGGTTAAGCCTGCGAACCAACCTGCGTTTGCTAACATTACCACCTCTTGCTCTCGCAGGGGAATTTTGTTTACAATGGCGTTGCTATAGAAACACTGACAATAGAAAAGCCTGGCCGGTGTCACTTACTGAGCAGACGGCCACAGCTTCACTACAACACGTTTAGCCAGGAGGAGGAGGGGTAAGATAGAAGGGGCAAGATTGCTACTAGAAGTAGCACTGTACTAGTACAGCACTGTAGTAGTACAGTGCTACAAGTGCCACTGTGCTACCAGTGCCACTGTACCAGTAGGCCTAATCAAACTCAAGAGTGCAAATATGAACTGTAATATATAACACTTGTACGCCCACTTGTCTTAAGATGGACATATTACTGTCGGTCCATATTAGCGAGATGAAAGTACACGTGTGAATGTTATAATGTTAGATATTCACACCACGACAACATGGAAATATGAACCCATGGAATCTGGATACTGACGGCTGCCTCTACTATATAATTATGGTTGTTACGTGTTTGGCTCTATCAAACAGGATGTGTTTGCACGTGATCTCCTCCCACGAGCTGAGATGAGATGGATCTTTCTCGTCAGCAGTATTTATTCGTTGTGTCCTGAAAAGAGCTGTGAGCCGCTCAAACAGCGTTTTCTATGCTATAATGCGCCTCTCCCTTTCGCTATCTCTTTCTCGATATTACACTGACCTAACGGAGTCCCATATAGCAAGGCTGCTCAAATCAAAAACACTTACAAACGTACAAGCTACACATCCAAAAGAAACAATGTCGAATGAGCGCAGGTCATAATTTCCTCTCAGTCCTGTGTCATTTTGTTGGGTTTACAGAAGGAACCGGAGAGCTCACAGAAAGAGGAGATCTCAAAATGTTAAGGGTACTGTAAAGACATCATATAGACGTGGGCTGCACTGGCACGTGCAGAGTTTGAAGACTAAATTTAAAGGTAATTGCTGTGACAGCAAGAAGAGAAAACTGAAATAACTCTAGTTTTCCAAGCTGTCATTATCATTGGCATTGTAATGACAAGGTTTGGGTCTCTTCAATAGACTTTTTGGGGTAGGACACCCACAAACATGGGATTCCTGAGGGTAACGTTGTAGCGTATTAATAATAGATTGCACGGTTTAGATTACAAAGCTGGGGTCCCGTTTCAAGCATTGCCGCGTTCAGCTTGCTTTAACAAAACACCAAAATTATATACATGCAACCACTTCTTGGGAAATTATGTTTGTGACATGCTGTGTCATAATAAACTGGACCACCGTACATGAACATGCTTGCTCATAGATCAAATAGTGAAAAAAGAATTCCAGGAAAATCTAAATTGCAGATTCTTAGTAATAGACCAAATGAAATGACAATACAATATTGCACATTACATCAGGGGACATCACATTTCATCATGGATCTGGAAGCCACTATGGTTCCTGGTACTGACTGTCGGGTTCAAGGTTCATTACTACAATTACCACATGACTCATATTTGGTAGACCGCACTACGTCCTCCATAAAGAGTGAGAGGTGCATGCGGAACGACCTTTTGGGGAACCATTTTGATGGACCCTTCCCTTGATCGTCTTGAGACCAGATGATCGCAATTTTGACCATTTCAAACAATAGGCCTATTGGCGTGAGGCCGTGAACGGTCGGTCCTGTGCGCTCATGCTTTGATAGGGGTAAAAGACCATTCTGGTGAGCCACAGGATTGGAGAAAAAAAAAGTAGCCTCGGTATTTAGAAAAGAGGAAGGACGAAAGAAAGTCCAATATTTTTAGTCCAAATTACAGTGTTGGAACAGTGCTTTGCACAGTGGAGTGTCCTGGGATCGGAATGGCATGACGGATGGATGCCAGTGCCAAGCCCCACCCCTCCCCTCATTGTCCCTTCTGTGGCCCTCCGCTCCTGGCTGCCTCATGCCCATCGGCAGGACCTCCGCCCCCGTGGCCTCTCATCCGAACGAGGCAGCCTGACAGCTCATTTACTACCTCACTCGCCCGCCCGCTGTCCAAGGTGGAACAGCTCCACTGATAGATTGGCCACCGGGTGCTGCAGGAGCAGCGTGTGACTGAAGCCGATCTCGGAGATACAAGTTGGCTGGTGATAATCACAGCCTGATATCCGTTTAATTTACATTTAATTAAAGTCTTTAGGTTCACAGCTGCGCTGCGGCTTGTCATCTCCTGTTGTAAATTAACTTTTTGCATTACATGGCAATCAGTGTGTCTGGTTGCTCGTTTGAGGAGCCTCCAGCCTAAACCAAATGAATATTATCTACTCATGCTTTTCATGCATTTGCCCGTGCTTTCTTGCCGCTCAAAAAATCCCATCCCGTCCCCCCTCAGAAGCCTGTGGTTAGCACAGAAAGGAGTGGGAGAGAGATGATTGCTAACATTCTTCAACTTCTCATGCCAGTTAGAGTGCAAGCCCCGGTAATAGCGGTATTTTAAGAAGCCCTGCAGTGGGCTTTCTCTGTGATTCTACTACAACTCTCCAAGTCATGTAGCATGACAAGTCAATTGTCAGGCAACTTTTATGGATGTCATTTTAATTGTGGAAAAGGATTTGTAATGACAATCCTTATCATTTCTAAATGAACCACCAATGACTAAGCTATAGTTAAATGAACGTTAGACAACATTAGAATCACAAACCCGTGCAACGCGAAGTAGCAGTGATGCCATTTAGCCTCCGAGCGTGCTTTTCAGAAGGATTTTTGTTCACCTCGGCATACAAAGCTTCTAATTAACAAGTCATCAACGGTGAAATAGAAAGTTTTGTTGCATCACTCCTAACCGAGGGAAAATGCCAAAATTGGATTATAAGCACTTGTGAAATAGATGAGTTAAAGAGCGAAGGAATTCATGCGGCAAACAAGTCTTAATTAAATACACCCATAAAATATATTTTTAGAACATTGCTTGAAGTTTGAGTGTGAGCCATTCATTTTGAAGGCTTGACAACTACCCTTTTTTCCACTCTCGGCGCAAGTGCTCCATGTTACCCGCTGGAGTTGAGGAGGTTAAAAAAAGACAACAAAAAAAAAATGATGAGAGGAAAAAAAAAGGAAAATGAAAAAAGCTGTTGGTAAGCAGGTACTCCGTCTCCAGCACGCCGAGGAGGGGTGCGCTCAGAGCGAGCAGGGATGGAACGGCACAGGATTGGTCGAGGGCTGCTGCCGGCGTGGCCACGTGCCAACTCCTTATGTCTTTATATACTGTAAACAGATGACCAGACTGTCCTGAGTTTGCATGCTGCCTCCTCCTTCCCGAGCGCCTCTCATCCCTCCCAGCAGGCTGTCACAGCTGTGGTCTCCGCCGCTCCTCTGCAACGATCCCCCCTCTCTGAGAAGCCTCCGCTTTACAAGAACCTTCCGCAAGGGCTTCTCCTTCGCTTTTTTTAAAGTTACCAGCTGTCTCCATCCCCCCCTCTCTCTCTCTCTCTCTCTCTCTCTCTGGGCGTGAAAACAATGGCTACACTGAGGCTGCTTCTGACTGTAACCATGTGGCTTCTGGCTGAGAACCTGGTAGCCGAGGCAACGTACTACCGGCATCACCGCTTCATTCCCCACTACCGCTATCGCGAGCACTCGGCCAACACAGAGAACCTCCTGCCGGAAGCCTCCCAGCCTGCAGCTCCAACCTACCCCATGATTCCAGAGGTGTTCCACCCGGTACCCGAGTCCCTGCACCCGGTGCCCGAGGTGCTGCACCCTGTGAACGAGCCTTACCATCCGCCTGAGATGGCCCTGCCGTCGGTGCTCCACGCCCTGGCGCCTCTCAACAGGAGCAGGGTCTTCTATGGGGTCATGTTCGACGCCGGAAGCACGGGCACCAGAATCCACATCTACAAGTTCATCCAGAAAGACCCAGGTATGGTGTTTCCCTCGTTCTCTCTGTCTGCAAGTGTATGTGAGTGTATGTGTGCATGTGTGTATTGCTGTGTTCGGTCATTCGCTGTGTGGTGTCAAGGCAAACATGCACCGACAGGGTGGGGAGAGAGAGAGAGAGAGCAAAAGAGAGAGAGAGAGAGACCGGGCAAGACAGATCCTAAAAGTAGCTGACTGAGGAGTCTTCCATTTCCATGTCTGACTGCACTCTGACTGAAATTGCTAGGCTGCCCGCAAAATCCTCTTGACATGGTCTGTGGTTTTCTGAATTAGATAATAAATGTTTCACAGCTGCAGGTTCAGGTCTTCTGCATGGTCTATGATTTATATTCTGACCGTTTTCCCCCCTCTTTTTCTTCTAGTTGAACTGCCGGTCTTGGACAATGAATTGTACCATGCAGTGAAGCCTGGTTTGTCTGCATACAAAGACAAACCTGAAGAGGTATGTGTGCCTGCCATGCAATCACTCAACAAAGTAAATAACCAGTGGAGACTGTAGGTCTACCATTAGCTGCACATACACCACAAATATAATGGTGCCATGTTGGGCCCCATTTATCCATCTATCTGCTTTCAATATCAGATGAAATATATCTGCCTTTAATCCGTAATGTCTTAAATCACTTCATAATGTATGACTTTAATGTATTTGGTTCTGAAATCAAAATCAAAAATGTATTAATTCAATTGTATACTCTCTCTCTTCTCGCTCTCTCTCTTTCTCCGTGCTCTGTTTATTTCCCTCTCTCTCTCTCTCTCTCTCTCTCTCTCTCTCTCTCTCTCTCTCTCTCTCTCTCTCACTGGTAATTGCTATGCGGCCATGCACACTGAAAAATGCCGGTTGGTAACCCATTGCCGTCTTGCCTTCAGGGTGGCAACACGGTCAGACAGCTGCTGAAGATTGCCAAGAAGACGATCCCAGAGGAGGAATGGAAGCAGACCCCCGTGGTCCTGAAAGCCACAGCGGGTCTGCGACTTCTGCCTGAAGACAAAGCCAGCGCTCTGCTGGATGAGGTGAGGCACGTTTCCCGCTGCCCACAGACAGTTTGGCACAAGCGGCACCCATCCAAAGGAGCGTTACCAAGAAACCACTAAGTACTTACAAGTATGCTCGGGGAAAAAAATAGAAGGCCAGCCTGCCCATTTGGTGGCCGTCATGTGAAAAAAAACAGCTGTTCTGGGGTTCTGTGGAGCGGCATTATATATCATTTGAATTATCAAATCCTTGCTACTGTTCCACAATACATGTGGCGGCGGCGGGGGAGGGGAGGCTGTCATTCAGGCGTAAACACAGCTCGGCGGCTTGGGGAGCAGATAGAGGATGCCCGCCAATCCGCAGACAACGCAGTTTGTTTTATTAAAGAGTAAAGTAGTAGCAGTAGCAGAAGTAGTCGTAGTAGTGGCAGCAGTGGTAGTAAAACTGTGAATGCGTTTTCTCTGCAGGTGAGGGAAGTGTTTGCAGAGTCCCCCTTCTTCATCCCTAAAAACAGCGTGTCCATCATGAATGGGACCAATGAAGGTACGTCATTTCCCAACGTACCGTGTGTGCGCCACCCCGTGAGTAACTCTAATCTGTCGGTGAGCGGTGCTTTAATGAGCCCGGATGCGCTCCTGTGAGGTCTTGTTTAGACTTCATTCACAATGTATTCCACCCAACACACACACACACACACACACACACGCGCACACACGCACGCCGCAAAACTCCTCTAACAAGAGGTTTGTCGACACCTCGCTGCAACCTAAGACTTAAAGATTCATGTCTGCATCTCTTGTCACACCCAGCAATTTAAAACAATCCGCCACAGTGCTCATTAAGACACCCTGACCCAGTTATTTGTCATCACACAATATGTGTCATATATTATCCACACGTTATGGGTGCAATGACATGTGAGACGGCCCTCATTTCCGGGGCCACTCTACCAAGCCCGTGGCAGAAAAAGCGAGGAGAAGCCTGAAGTGTTGCCTGAATATAAATAATTGCGTCTGTGTGATGTCATGGTTATGAGGTAGGAATAGAGAGAGGTGCGAGGGGAATTCCTCCATGCTAAATGCTCACGCTCTGCCCCTGCCTGTGTTGCTCCAGGGATCCTGGCCTGGGTCACAGTGAACTTCCTGACAGGTAAGACAAGACTCCTTTCTCC